>CM033646.1:127991876-128191525 GCA_019512145.1 Engystomops pustulosus
CGTTATTTCAGAGAGATGGTTTTATAATGTAGAGAAAAGTGCAGAAAAGACTGTAAAGCTGTCAGCTCTTTATCTGCAGAAAGAAGAACGTAAAAATTGGTTTTATATCAAATATGAATCGTTCTTCAGGTTACTTTATGGTGTTTTTAAGGAAGACAAAATATACGGTTTGAAATTTTATAACCTCCAGTTATCTTCTTTAAATCCAATCTGTTCCCGTTCAGAGAGAGTTATAGTGACGAACTGTGTTGCTCCAAGTGCTGAAACTTGCCATCATACATACACAGACATACAAATGGACAGACAGAGGTTTATGCTGTACATGTAGATACAGGAGCATTGGTAGGGTAATAAAAGATCCTGTAATTCTGAGTAATGTCCACTCCTACACGTAACCCCCTACACTTGTTCCAAAAGCAAGTGTTATACTTGTTATATACAGCTTCAGAAAACACAGGAGAAATCCCTATTTATTACATCCAGTGACTGCACGTGAAGGGACTGTGGTTTGTAGTCATTCCTGCTCTCAATCTTCTCCATTTGGCCAACCATCACCATCTCCATCTCTTGTTCCAGACACACCTAGCCCCTGTTGAGTTTACCACATAGACATCTTATGTTCTCCAGTATTCCATCATCTCCTACATCCTGATGTCCTAACAATGTTATCCTGCTGCTACCTATTAAAGTCCTCCAAATACTGTAACTTTACGATAGCAATTGTTACACACAGTTAGAAATATACTTTATATAACAATTATGCACATAAATATGCTACGAGAGCCACATCATTCTTACATGTTGCTCGTTCCTTTATTGGTAGTTCCTTTGTTGCTTACAGAAATAGCTACAGAACATTGCAATACTGCACAATACAGGTTAACATAACCACATTACATAACATACAGGAAAACAATTATGGTACAAATATATATCATAGTGACAATAACAAATAGAAGCAGGATACACGCATAGGGGTTACTATAGTAGGGTGCCACTGTGGCGCTTACAGTGTAGTAGTGGTGTGCACCTGGTGGACACTGGCCCACAACTGCACTTCAAAAAGGTAGAGCTGTCTGGTGCCTGCTAACCCTGGAGCCTTTGGAGCAATGTTCCTCCTAATAGCGATAAGGTACTGATGGTGAAAACACTTACATTTCAGGTGCTCTTGACTGTTGCACCCAGTCCTGTTGCAAATGATTGTTTGGTGCCCAAGTGGAGGGGGAGCAGGCAAGAATAAGAGTCCTACATTGGTGCCACTGGGTTGGTTAAAAAACAAAGTGGCTGCAGGGGATATTACACAGAAATCTACCCCCCCCCATCACCCCCGAAAATACCACACCACATAAATAATGCTTCCTAGTAAACATGTTGTAAAATTCCTCCCATTCTAGGTCCTACACATAAGTGCCCTATTTGTGATTTCTGCACTGTATATTATCCCCTAATGTGGGCCCTTCACTTTATAATGTCTGCCATTGAGGCTCTACAAAGTATACTGTCCTGATTTTGGCCCGCAAACTTTGTTATTACCCAATCATGGCCCCTTATAGCATAACACTCCACATTCTGAAGTATCCTGTCCTCACTGTGGCCCCCACACTTCATAATGTACTCCTTATTATGACCCCCACATATTTTAATTAACCTCTCAAAACCCCTCTCTTGTGTCCCTGACATCAAATAAGGCCCCTCATTGTGCCACCCACCTAATAATGCCCTCTTATAACTCTTCCCTTTTGCACCCGCAATCATATCACCAGTCCCCCCATTGTTGCCCACCACTTTATAATGCCCCTTATTGTGCCACCCACCTAATAATGCCCTCTTATAACTCCTCCCTTTTGCACCTGCAATCATATCAACAGCCCTTACCGCATCACCCCCCACCCCATTGTTGCCCACCAAGTTCTTTCCTATTGTGGATCTAAATAGAATCAAAATCCAGAACACTTTTACCCCCTGGGACACTAGAAAATAAAAGCTGTTGTTCAGGGAAACAAAGATACATTTTGACAGTTTTATAAATACACGTATCCCCAATTGTTTTCATTGCTGTTGCTTTTGGGTTGCGGGGGGTGGAGTATATCAACATTTTATGTAGCGAGATACACATGTAATAATGTCAAGTGAACACAGCCTTAAAAATAAATTGCTGTTGCTGAAAACCTCTTTGAAGGTCTTCAGTGTCTAGTGAGAGCAATCACAGAAGAGCCAAGCAGCGACTCAGAATAAGTGACACCGGATTTTTCAAGTCTTCTCCTTAACCCATAACAGTACAGACATAATCAGATCACATTTCCCAAACAGAAGTTACTCACGTCAATGAAACCCTTGTCACATGGAATATTCTTTGCATCATTGAGCGTAATTACTGACGCTCTAATACCGCATGTGCCATGTATACCGCTGAGTGTATGACGGATTTATGGGACACAACGTCAGCCCGGAGTGGAGCTATGTTAATTATTTGCGTTCTATACAATACTCAGAGGATCAGAGGCATTTTACAAGTCTTTAGAATTTTCACCATCTGCAAAAATTTGCAATGTCGTTTACGTCAAGCGAATCCACTGGGGCTGCGGAAGCGTGTCGCTTCCAGAACACATGTACGGAGACAATGAGAGTACTGCAGTATGTGCGTGTCACATGACACATTTTCATATGCACTTTTCATTTTTTTAAAGTAAAAGGAACAATAGTGAAGATTTATGGAAATTTAATGGATAAAACTTGTCCTTGTTACCCATAGTAACTAATCACAGCACAGCTTTCAAGAAGACTTTAACACTTTCCTATCTGGTAATGTTCATTGAGAGCCTACGGGTTCTTGAATTAGCGTGTTATAAGTATGGGGAGTTTGAACCTGCATTTCAATTCAGGGTTTGAGAAAATCACAGTGATATACTATGGTGAATCAGTGTTTTTTGTTAACAGCGTCATAGCTATGATCACATCAACAAAAACTGTCCTGGGGTTGTCACATCACTGGTTATCTTCCCTAACCTACAAGCAAGTAGTTGATGAACTTGCTATCTGCTGCTTATTTTTCTGCTACAGCCACTTGTCATATGTAAATAGTCTGTCAGGTTTATTTGGGACCCTGAACGAACTACAAGTCTGTATGGACCTGTAGTTTAAGGTCTCAAATCAACCTGTACGATAGGCTGTAGTGGATTATAATAAAGGTGGCTTGAGTGGTACACACCAAATTTTATACTTAGAAGGACCTTTAACCATGAAATCCTCTGTTCCTGTTCTCAATTCACATGTACACAAGAACCATTTCAGGACACTCTTCCAAAGGACACATCCTCTATTCCCCCGGAAGCTTGATTCTAATACCATATGTAAAAGTGAATTCTGGACTTGTAGGGTCTATAACAGTGGTGGCGAACCTATGGCACGGGTGCTAGAGGTGGCACTCAGAGCCCTCTCTATGGGCACCTGAGCCATCACCCCACCGCAGGGTTCACCAGACAGGACTCAAGGCCTCTTGCAGTCTCAGGCAGGACCCTAGAAGGAAGCTACTATGATAACCAAAGCTTTTTCTCCTTCTTTCTTCTTCATTGGTGTACTTAGGTGCCTATAAAATTTAAACATGTGACAGAGCAGGGAGTAATAAGTTACTGTTTAAATTGTCGCATCGGCACTTTGCAAAAAATATGTGGATTTTGGATGTAGTTTGGACACTCGGTGTCTAAAAGGTTTGCCATCCTATAATATTCATACACACCAGGATCATGGCAGCCTTAATAATAAAAAAAAACATTATACTCACCTAGATGTGAGTTACATCTGAAGATCCTAGCACTGGTGCCTCCTGTTGTATTGTTTCAATGAAGCTTCATTGCGTATGCAATGCACCTTCGGTGCTTCTGCAGTTACGGGGGAATTCCCATTTCAGGAAATAAATGCTATTGTTTGTGTGATAAAACGTTATACAATATTCATATATACTTTTTGCATGAGTTTCTCACGGTTTTCTATATCTCTGCTTGGGAAGCTTCATTGTTTACTTCCAGTGGACAGAAATCTGACCATGGTCACACAGGTGCACTGCTTGTTATAACACACAGCTCTTTCTGTGATACTAACGAGCCGTGCACCTGTGTGACTATGGTCAGATTTCTGTCCACTGGAAGTAACATAGAAGCTTTCTATAGAATGACAGCAAGCAGAGATCTAGAAAACTGGGAGGAATTTAAACAGAAAGTATATTGTATAATACAAACAATAACATTAATTTGCAGAAATGGGAATATCCTTTTAAGCAGAGGTTTACTAGGACGGCTTTGGATGTGAGATCTTCAAAATATTTGGGTTTTTTCAAGCAATAAAAGAAAACAGTTATACAGGGCGATTAAAGATACTAACCCCACCGGTCCATAAGGACCTGTGTGTGGTTTAGTGTCCAAAATCACTTTACATGTAGACATCCATTTTATTGTGAAAGTATAAGGCTTTTGCAATTCATATTGATTAATAGTGTCCTTTAATTTGTGATACTTGGAAGCAGGCGTGGACTGAACAGGTGGATCCACAGCTATGTGGGCTCCTAGCCCACATGAAAGAGGCCTGTTACTGTATGGGCATGTCTCTCAGAGGTTCAAGGCAGCGGACTGGCAGCAGGATACTGACAACAGTCCAAGGCAAGGAAGAAAACTACTTCTACTTACAAAAAAAATATTAGAGGTAACCTGTCATCAGAATTTGGCCTAATAAAACAATTCCAGTATGTTATCAAGCAGCTGAGCACCTTTTAGATCATGTTTCTTTCATTGCCCAGTGTGGTGGCATCATCCAGAAAATCAACTTTGAAGTGAGATATTAATTGGTTGTATCAAGTCAAGGAGGCAGAGAGTTTAACACTGAAGTCAATATTTCCCTGCCTCTGAACACCTCCTCCCATGTGATTGTCATCATGTGCCAGACTTCAGAAGATCTGCTCTATGATGTCTCTGGACGAAGGCCCATAAATACAGTGAATGGCGTTCTTAGGCAGGGAATGCTTGACTTCAGTGTTAAAATCTCTGCCTCCTTGACTTCATAAAACCAATTCACATCTCACTTCAAAGTTGATTTTCTGGATTATACCACCACATGAGGTCATCCAAAAACATGATCTGTTAGCTGCTAAACTGCTTGACAATATACTGGAAGTGGTTTATTAGGCCAATTTCTGATGACAGGTTCCCTTTAAATTTCTTACTGAGTGTCTGGTAATATTTTGTTGTAGCAGTTTAATTGTAGACCCCCATAATGGCTTTTACAGGTGTGCCCTAGGCATTGCACTGAGCAGGGTAGAGGAAATCTACCATCAAAATCTAGCATGATAAACCGGAAACACTTACTCATAGATCCAGACACCGTAACTGTGGTAATCTTGTTATATTTCTTATACATGGCCTCCTTACTCCTTAAATCAACTTTTAAATTTATGCTAATAAGCCTGAGTTCCTACCATAGCCCCTCTTTGATCTGACTTCACAGGCTGTTATACTGTCTCCCCCTCCCCCTGTTTCCCTCAGCACTTAAGCAGTAAAAAGGAAGAGCGAGGGCAGAAGTGCAGAAGAAGCAGCGGGAGGGTGAGACAGTGTAACAGCCTGTAAAGACAGATCACTTAGGGTCTAGGGAAGCTCCACAAGCTCATTAGCATAGTTTTAATAGATGATTTTATCAGGAAGGTGGTCATGGATAACAAATATAAGAATATTACCACAGTCACTATGCCTGGATCTATGAGTAAGTGTCGCTGTTTTAGCATGATGGATTTGGGATAGTAGATTTCTTTTAACATGTACAATTTCCAGGTATCACAGAATCATTGAAAAATAATATTTCATTCAGAGCCAGTATAAATTATGAAAATGTCAAGGAGAACTGAATCTATAGAACTCGGAGTGAATTAATTAAAGATTTACAGCAGTAATTGCTAGACATGTAACTCATCCTAATCCTGGGGGAGGTTGCTGTATGTGCACAATTACTAGCATCCTTTAACTGGATTTTATATACATTCATATTTTATTGGATGGGAAACAAAGAGGAGGTCCAGGCCTGTAAAGATTTCCAGTGAATGAAGGGAGAGGTTAGTGGACCTTAGATGTGATAGTATTATAAATTGAATGTTTTTGCATGGTGAGCAGCATGGCTATTGTGGATCTTTTTAACTCCTTTTACATTCAAAGCTGAGGGGAGGTGGGAAGGTGGTCCAGCCAGTTGTCCTAAAGTCATTATTAGAAGGACAAATGGCTGCTCTTCAAGGACACAAATATTTTTCAAATTTGTATGGGATAGAAAAAAAAAGTAAAATGTATTTGTAGTTTCTTTCACTGCAAATTGTGTGCTGTAGTGACATTATAGTATAAACCAGTGATTTTCAACAAGTGTTCCGCGGTCGGGTCGGGTGTGCCGCGGGGAAAGTTCCCCAAACTATGGTTCCCCCTGTGTTTTGTTTCCCGGCAATGCGCAGCAATGCACAGTCACGGCTTCTTACAATGTAGGAGACGTGTACAATAACACATGTGCAAGCTTTGAACCTCGCGCGACAAAATGACGCCACCGAGGCCGGCGCATCATCCTGAGGGCGGAGAGACTCTCGCATTTGCCCACCGCCAAGGTAATGCCCACCAATAATGCTGACTATATGAGCTTTTGCCTGAGTATATGCAGAATACTCAGCATATGAGCTGGTACTTTTAGTACTCCAGCAGTATACTGCATATAACAATGAGAAATGTAAAATGAGAAATACTATAGTCATGAGGCTGGAGTACTACAAGTACCAGCTCATATGCTGAGTATATGAGCTGGCACTTGTACTCTGGCCTCATGCCCATAGTACTTCTCATTGTACCCCTTTATTTTGCAGTATATGAGCCACATATGTGTGTGTCTTTCCACCATTCCTGCCAGGATATCCCTTTTGTGTTTATCGAAACAGGCCCAGGTTTCACACTGAGTGAGTAAAATAAATTTAGAATCTATATTATTATCGATATGTATTTTAGTGTCATTTTGTGCTATTTTGGTTGGTGGTGTGTCCCAGGATTTACTAAGTATAAAAAGTGTGCCGCGGCTCAAAAAAGGTTGAAAATCACTCGTCTAAACTATGGGAGATTTTTGGGAATCGGCTAAAGCTGTCACTCCACTGCACTTTGGGAGACATCTAGAAAACAAAGCAAAATATACAAATGTCCTGATTTGCCAACAGATGCCTTAGGCTGCGTTCACATGTTGTATTTGAATTGCGTTTAGAAGCATACTTCAAGAGCAGTGGAGGAGCTCCTGACAATCAACAAAGCATTTAGACCTAAACACTTGCGATTGGGAACAAACAACACTGTTGTGCTGGTAAAAAAAAATTGCAAAACATATGTCGCTTGTTCCTGCACTCAAGCATTTAGGCCTAAACACAACTGCTTTCAGGAGCAGCTACTCCTGTCTGAACTTTACGTTTATAGAACTCACATTTTCCCTCTAGAACATGGGGGCCAGCAGGACAAATCCGTCCCGCAGCTTTGTGTTATCCGGCCTGGCTCTGGCTCCCGGGCCCTATGCTGCACTAGTCAGAAGTGGTGGGCAGGGAACTCAGATACTCACCTTTCCCTGCTCCCCCAAAGTAGCAGAAGCCTTCTTCTTCTTTAGTAATGTCTGTGGCCGCAGTATGTGCCAGCTCTGAAGCCGGCAGATGTGATTATGTCATCACTTCAGTACCAGCACACACAGAAATAAAGAATAAGAAGACAGCTGCTGCTTTGGGAGAGTGGAGAAAGGTTAGTAAATGTTTTTTGGGTTTTTTTCCCACAGTGGGACCAACTTCTGGGGAGTGGCAATGGCTGGCTGGTGCAGGGGAACGCTGGCTACTATGGGGGGCACATTTGCTACTATTGGGGGCACTCCGGCAGCTATGGGGGCCCTTTGGCTGCTGACACAGAAGCTATATAGCATCTCGTCTGACGCAGACCCGAGGCTGTCATGGCCACCAATCCCAGCTCCCCAATGTCACGGGGAGCAGCAATCTCCACAAAGATGGCGGCGCCCACGAAATCAATGTTAATACCAATCACGGGTATTTGCAGTGGGTGTTTGCTGTAATATGCAGTGAACCAAATCTCTGTATGAAGAGGGCTCAGCCTTTGCTCCCTCTTCATACACCGTCTGTATGGCACAGTGCGTGAAGGAGATATAAGTATATAAAAATATGTTTGTACAAATATGTAGATATTTTTTTCAGGGGAAGGGGAGCCCCATGCAGAAGTTTGTCATGGGGCCCAGCCTCTTCTAGTTATGCCACTGCACAGAAGGATATGTCCTAGCCCTCCTGCAATGGAGGGCTACAATGTGATGTGAATGAAGCCTTATAATAAAGCATCTACTTTTTTTCCAAAAGCAATCCCACTTGTCCAGCTTGGATCAGCTTAAAAAATCTGCAGAATACTTACGGATTTCGATCCTAATTGACATAATAAAAACCTGTGACCCGATTAGCGCTCTAAATCTGGATCAAATTTGCTGCAGAAAATCTACAATCTATAAATATGCAATTCTGCATTTAATCAATTTGCACTGTGTATATGAGATGTTGAAAATGACATATGCTCTTTTAGTACTGTATTATGCAACAATGTACACCTGTGCCACACAGAATACATGTCATGTGCACCTGGTCTAAAATTTTGAATAATGCAAAATTTCCTTTTGATGAATCTATAAGGATGCTGGGTGACACAACAGGTATAAGAGCTTTATATAATGGTTCAGCTATTCTTTAATAGGGAATAGAATAAAATAATTTAATAAATACATGTACGTAAAGCTCATCATTTGTAAACTGAAAGATTTGTAATAAAACAAAAATTTGTCCCCTTTAAATTTTCTGTCTCTAAACACTTAAGATTAAAGCATAAAAAGACATTGCTGACAAACCTGCACTGTGATTCCGTCTTCACATCCTAACAGAGCTGATTAATGTTGCTGACAGAATTCTAGAATTAATGGACCATTATAAAGAAATTGCTGAGCCCCGGCACTGTGGACTTAGGTATATGCCATAGTATATGCAGATTTTTATACAAACTGCAATGCTGCATAATGTGGCCGTTTTACATACATAAGAGATTTGTATACATTGACATGATGCAGACTTCAGAAAATTGTAACCAATAAAGAACAAGGACACAATCAATGGTCATATAATGTAGATTTATTCAGATGACATTGTCTTACAGAAAAACTAAAAGGGTCTCCCAACTACAAACATTTATCCCCTATCCACAGAATAAAAAATATATTTAATTATTGGGGGTCCAACCACTTCAACTTCTAGTGATCACAATAATGGGGGCCTACAAATGACCTTTTTTAATGGAGCGCTGTTGGGAAGTTTTGACAAACGCTCCTATAACTGTGGTTTGTGGCAGATGCAATAAAGCATAACCACCATTTGAGATCATTTTTAATATTGTGTGGGGGGAGTGTTGTGAACATTATACTAATGTACTTTATATAGATATTCTGCTTAGTTTGTAAAATAACTGTCTGCAAAGCTTCATTTCGCAGAGATCTGTATTCCAGCCATTATAATGTGTTTCTAAGGACTATGACTATGAGTTTACATCTAATCTCCCTGTGTTTATTTACACAGCTCTGAGCAGTGGGGACTAACCCTTCACTTTCCACTTGAAAATAATGCTCATAGCATACTGCAGCCAGGAAGAGAGTAGAAAGGGTAAACACTCACTGCTTATAGCTGTGTAAAAAGAACAGATAAGAGAGGAGAGAGAGAGTATGGAGAAGTAAAACTGATACTAAGAGGCACTTTGGAGCCTATTTCTTTACAAACCATGAAGAATTTGTTAATTAAATGTACTAGAAACAAATGTTCAAAATCTCACACACACAATATGAAAAATCACCTCAAACAATAGTTACTCTTTAAGTTCTATACATGTTATTTTCAAAGAAAAGATGTCCTAAAAATTAGATGGCTGATATTCCTGTATTGGGTAGTGCCCTTGTAATTTTGGTGATCAAAAGAAGTGGGGATCAAAGCTACCTGACCCAAATCAATACTACTTTCATTAGACAAACTCCTCTGAGTATGCCCTATTACAGTATATGAACATCATGGGGTTAACCCCCTACATTGAACCCCTTTTATTGGAAATCTACCATTAATATCAAGTGTGATAAACCAGAGACGCTTACTCATAGATCAAGACACAGTGAATGTGGTAATATCCTTATATTTGTTATCCATGGCCTCCTTCCTTCTAAAATAAACTTTCACAATCATGCTAATGTGCCTCAAGTGCCCTGGTGGGTGTTTCCAGAGCCCCTCTGTGCTGCAGCGTTACAGGCTGTTACAATGAGCTTCCCACCTGCTCTCTCCCTCCTACCTCTGCCTGTGTAATCAAGCAACAGGAAATGCAGGGGGAGGGGAGGCCTCTGCTCATTGTAACAACAAATGAAAAGACATAACCAGAGCCACTCAGGCTCATTAGCATAATTGTAAGCATTTATTTTAGAAGGAAGGAGACAATGGATAACAAATATAAGAAGATTACCACAGTCCGGGTGCCTGGATCTATCAGTTAGTGCCCCTGGTTTATCATGCTGAATTTTGATGGTACTTTTACTTTAAGGTTTTATGGTTGGTGGGATATAAAAAGATTTAACTATTCACTTCCCAGTGAATTATATGGCTTCTTCAAGTGAAACTGTTGCTTGATCAGAATCCAGTAATGTTTCTTCCAAAGAGCTGCATTTTGTGATCTGTCATTTCTATGCTTGAGCACAGCATTACATGACTTCTGTGCCTGCTCACTTTTCGTCTCTGAACATTGACCCTCACTTATATTTCCAAGCAGATTAAAATATAACATACAGTAGTTTTATATATATATATATATATATTTGTTGGGGTTTTTTTTATTATTATTATTACTATTATTATTTTTGTTCTTTGAGGAAATTTTCTTAACTGCAAACAAGTGAAATCTGGAACACATGGAAAACTTGCCCTTTAAATATTGCCTCTAAAACCAGCAGCATCAATTTTTTCTTATGCGTTGACAGGCCGGAAGCTTAGTTAAAAAGAAAATGAAATGATGGCTAAGGCTGAACATGGACGGATAGAGAAGAACAAGTCTCATGTGGAGAACAAGTACCTGGTAAAGTGTTCAGGGACAAAGTAAAAGAGAAGTGGTGTAGCATGCGGATGGAGCAATTATCCGGATCTGGAGCCGTAATTTTTTACCGTACAGAATAGCTTATTCCAGGAGCATTTTGCTGTCATTGCTGAAAGACGTACTTGTAAAATAAGACTTAAATGGCTGGGCTTATAGCTCGGCAACAGCTGCACACTTTACTTCTCATTTTTACTGTCCGTATCACTTAGCTGCACAGGCTCGTAGCGATGCATAGACGACTTGAGCTTCCTGCTAAATGTTTCCTCTGCATGAACCAAAGCATCATCGCCGGTAAGTATGACACGCTTCACAGAAGCGTAGCTCTATGGGGGGCAGAGGTAGCAGTCACACATCGGGAGCCTTAATGGTCCTCTGTAACCAGAGGACTTGTCTACAGGTACAAAATACTATATGATGCACCTTATGTGCATCATTTTATCCATAGGAAGTAAACAATGAAATTCTTGTAGGAGAACAGCAAGCAGAGATCTGAGAATAAAGCAAGAGTATGTTACAGAAAGTATATTGGAAAATTGTATAACTTTTAATAACACAAACAATATCAATTATTTGTTGAAAGTGGACAACCCCTTTGAGAAACTCTTGGTAACTAAGGGGGTGGAAGCCTTTAATTTTCTCTGAGGGGAGGAGAAGATGTCTCTGTCTGACTTTTGACATGTCAATTAGCTTTTTGCACTTTTCTCTATCCAGTTTTCATAAGGCTTTCACCTGTAATCTCAAAAAACTGCTTATTTTGGCTAAAAGTCATCCTGCCTGCATTCCAGAATTTTGCTCTTCAAAAAGTCACAAAACCGGACATATTACATTTTTGGGGGACCAACTTTTTGCATGTTTTCACTACTTGAGTTTTAAAAAGTGAGTAGAAAATAGGTGCTCTAGCCAAATTTATTTTCTGAGACCTTTTTGCAAAAGTTGCAGAAATTGTCGCAACTTCACTCCAGTAAAAAGAGGTGGCACAGATTTCGGACAGACTTAAAGATGAGCAGGATTTATCAAACAGGTCATGGATTGAGAATATCTCAAAGACATAGCAGTCTCCAGAAAAATTCACTTCAAAACATTGCTTTATAATAAAAGTATAAATATGTATATACTTTTATATTTTTATATATATATATATATACCGTACAAAGGTTTTATACCTGCTGGACTTAGACTCACAGTGAGGGGGTAGGAGGGTTCAGGATCCAGTCAATCTGTGCAGTACATTCATTATAAACAGGTAGAGAGAGAACTAAATACTTTTACAGATCACTAAGGGTAGCAGCAGCAGTCCATAGAGATAGTTCTAGCAAAAACAAATTGTCCAAAGCTAAATCTCCTTTAAAAATTATTGGCTGCCTCCACCGCATCAACAGGCCTCGGCACTAAAAGAGATCTGACGGTCCTACTAATCCCAAGAACACTGCATATTTAGACCTGTCTTTATCACTTCAGCAGATTATAGTTTCAGACCTCATTATGCTTCCCTTCCATACACAGACACTTTGCTATCGCAAGTTTTTTTTGAGCATTGACTTGAGCAGTAGAAGCATCAGCAGTAGATTAGTAGACACATTTAGCTATCAGGCTTCACTAATGGTATTCCATCCCCACATGAATATTAAAATGAGCTTAGTTGTACACCCAAGGAATCTGCTGAACAGGAGAGTCTAATTGTCTCTTTGTCTGCTGAATAGATTTAACGCATCATTCCATGGTAACCAGTGAAAATCGTTTATCTCCAATTAACAATGCAGATGAGACCCTAATTATAAGGAGGCTCACTATGAATAACTTTGTTTTGTGCAATTTTTTTAAATAGAATTTTGAGTGAAAGTTTATTACTTATTTAAGTAAAACATTACTAGTCAGCAGAAATTGTAGACATACGAAAATTGTAACTTGCTTCTGAAATGTCAACCACATTTACTGTTTTGCTTCTGGGTTGTCTCCTTGTCTGCAAAAAGAACTGAAGGTTTAACATTGCTTTGAAACCATCACACCTGGTTTGTCAGCCTCTTCAGCTAAAATAAGGACTTTTCATCATGTGCAAACTGGTTGCACATGTATTTATGAAGTGTCTGTGCTAGTATTTTGTCACAGCTGCACTATGCACGGCACAACGCAATACTGTGAACATAAAGGGGCATTCCAATGCACATAGGTACCAGCCGCCACATTTATGTCGGACGTTCGACATAAATGTGGCGGCTGGTGTGCCACATTTCCAGTTAGTTCAGGGTTAAGTTCTCCTACGGGCTGATATTTCGTCTGGGTGGTTCACATCACGGTTTATGTATACGCTCAGCGTATATGCTTAGCGTATACAAAGGGAAAAATCACTGCGGATACGCTGATTGTATAAAGTGATATATAGTGGCAGACAGATGAATAGTTTTTTGCCTCCATCTGACCACTATGCGTCTGATCCGCTGAAAAAGACAGGAAAAAGGATTTCCATCCTGCTGCTCTCCTGATGGCGACTTATTCGCTCAGCGGAGACAATAGTATCCTATGGGGAACGGCTTCAGCATATTCTGTTCCTTCCTCCAGCTTTGCTGAGTGCATACGTCACTCAGCAGGTACGAAACACTTCGTCCATTGGCAGCAGCCAATCTCAACTGCTGTACAAGCGCTGTACTCTTCCCCCCATATTTAGGGATACATCTGTGCCATACGTTGTAAAGACATGTTGGAATCCTCATGACCTGCCCTTACAACGTAATGACAAAATTGTGATATGAACCTAGACTGACTACCTTTGTATGTTAAGCTAATTGTAAGATCATACCTGCAGCAGTCCACCTGCAAAGAGCACTGTAAGGAAACTATAGATTAAGATAACAAAGCGCATTGTACTCTACATAATGGCTGTGAAATCATCCTGCCTGTAGGGTATCGTGGAAAAAGAGTCGACACAAGAGAAGAAGAAGCAAATTGTGAAGCCCTAAAGAAAGTCTAGGGGGGAGAAATAGTAATAACAGGGTAGAAAAGACAATGCTTCATTTAAATGCTGATTTTGCTAGCAGCCATTTGTGAAAGGTGTCAGAATGAACAATATGTTAGTTGGTTTAATGAGGTGTAGAGACTAACAGCAAGAAAGAAGGATCAAAACAGCAGATGCGCACACAGATTCACAAGTGTAGGCAGAAAAGTCTTCAAGAATAAAGTTAGAATCATTTAAAGAAGCAAGGCAATGGGGAACAATTACTTACCTGGCCAGAGGAGTTCACAGAAAGTGCATTGTCCGACGATAATGCACTGTGTCTCGATTCCCTAAGATTGTGCAGCCGTTATCCTGCATGTGTCGCTTATCCACTCAGGTCCGCCAGAGTTCACCTTCTTCTTCCCGGTGCATGTACGTGCTTGGTCTTGCGACACAATTTGAAAGTTAAATCCTGCGCTCGGTCCGAATTAGTCGGATTGTCCGACAACACGCCCCCCATTTCTGTCGCATGAAAGCCAGCGCAGCTGTGCCACAATCCGATCGCAGGTGACACAATCCCCTGTTAAATACCTGTTACAGTCATGCAAAACCCTAATCCATGCAAAATCTAATGTATCACGACACAGGA
Source organism: Engystomops pustulosus (assembly GCA_019512145.1). Classification (NCBI taxonomy): domain Eukaryota; kingdom Metazoa; phylum Chordata; class Amphibia; order Anura; family Leptodactylidae; genus Engystomops; species Engystomops pustulosus. The sequence goes on from CM033646.1 coordinate 128,006,650, forward strand.
GAGCATTGTCACAAGAAGGAACCTAATAATAGGTAGGTCAGTGTTGCAATGCAGGCAGTGGCGCAGCATAAGGGAATACCCATAATGTAAATATTGTAAATAGAGGGTCATTTATCATGAGTCTGGAAAGTTACGTTTGAGCGGAGGTTGGGTTGGAATTGTTTGATTTATATCAGCTGGTGTTTGCCAAATAAGTTGGCACAAAGGGTGCAGAATTTTGAGCACCCCATTTTAATCTTTTCCTATGCCACCAGCTGAGTGGAGTTTTTTGCAGATACAAATAGCTACTTTCTAGAACAAACATTTGGATTCTAAATATAAATCCAGAAAACTTGATAGCAGCAAATTGATGGGCATGTGAAAATGTTACAAAAAACTTGCAAATTCATGAAAGCTCCCAAAAAAAGTTACAAAAAGAAGTATAAAATAGAGAATGTGATATATCCCCCAAAGAAGATATGTAATGACCCCTCCGTGCAACATCACGTAATGTAATGTTATCGTGGAACTGGAGGGTTTGATTGCTCGCCAATGATAAGTATTGTTTTAACTTTGTCAATTCTGTTCTGCCTCGAGGTTCCTAATCATTTGTAGCCTGGAACTCTGCAAAGAGAGGAAGTTAACTAATACTTCCTCTGGCTGGTCTTCCAGATTCTTCTGTTACTGCTAAGTAACAGCACACTTCACTACACATGACCTGCAGAGATAGCAGCCTGTTGCTGCTGTCTCTTCTTGAGGGCAATCTCCCTCCATCAGGCCTGTAGCTTTGCAGCTACAGAGCTTGCCCTAAGATTGGCGCCAAAACAGATTTTACCTCCTCCAGCCACAAGTCCCTAAATCTGGGCTGTGAGCTGCTATACCAGACTGCCTCAAACCAGCTCCCTCGGAGGTTGGAAGATACGTAGGATCACTACCTCAGCCTGTTACCATTGCCGAGTTGAAGTCTTAGAATAAAGAGATTGTGAGTTGTAATGTTCTTCACTTTGTCTACACGTGTGATCCCTGGATGCCTCTAACATCATGGGCCTACCCTTCACCACTTATCCCATGGGGAAACCAACAGCCTATTCTTGCATCCCCTTGATGGCTCTGGCCAGTGTTAACAGTTCCACCTTGACCCAGTGACCGTGCTAGTGCTAGACCATACTAAAGCCAGCCACCCCTTTACAAGAGGAATCCAGCTGCCCCCACATCATAAAGTCAGGTCCCAGTGGGAGGAAGTTGCAGATACTGCCGGCCTGGATCCCTTCATTGTAAAATGGCACCCCAGTGAATTCTCTCCCAAAGGTCCAAGAAGCTAAATTTTAGGATAGTGTTTGCCAGGGTCTTAACACTGGAAGGCTAATGATAACATATATTGCAGATGGTCAACAATACTGAATACATTTTTGATAAGCTCAACGTCAGCAAGCCCATCTATCTTCTCAAATGTAACCCAACAACAGATGTCAGGGGAGATAATGATAGAGCAGGGATAATTCAACATGTCTAATCCTTTTACACACATTTATGTACAGTATATACATGTATCTATGTAAACTATCTATCCCATGTCTCACATATATATCGTAAAAATATGTTGAAGAAATATGAACTTTTGCTATTTGACAAAGGACAATAAGAGCTCCCCTCCTGGGATATCCAGTGCTGCTTGTGGGTAACAGATTGTGGATTGAGTTCATGTAATGTATTTTTTTTTCAGCTCTGTGTTTTCTGTTTGTACTGTGCATTGACCCCCTGGCTAAATGTGTCTTCTTTTATTGCTGCCCGGCCTGGCTATTCCTGTATCTACTCTACAGAGATTGATCCCTTTGTGACAAATAGCTCTGCTATTCCATTAACAGAATTATGTAGTGTGGAGGAAAAAGGCCAGATTACAACATAACAATGCAATTTCTAGAAGTTGAACCCCTGGAGCACAGATACTGCACAGAGTATTGGGTAAATGTACTGGAAAGACCAGTGGTGATCATGGGGCACAGATGGGTCACAGCAAATAATAGAAGACAAATAATGTTAACTGCTAACACAATAAAGTCTTGTAATAAGGAGCAAGCGCTTCCGTGTCCCCATCATTGTCCATTATATCATGTGATTGTGGGGCTGATAGACAAAATAACAGAATACATAAAATGCTAAATATTATGATTATTTTGCACCTGGGGACAAATCAAATACAGAAACTTTAAAAAAAACAGATTATAACTAAAATAATTGGAAAATATAATGTTACTACTTTAATGGATTCAGATATAGTATCTTAGTTTTCAGATTTTACTTTGCTTTTATTATAGTTTAGCACATGTTATAAACTCATTTGTAAAAACAAAAAAACAGAAAAAGAAAAAAAGAACCTGATATTATAACTAAAACCCAAATATAAATTTAGCCCTACCTGGTGGTAAGATGATAATTTGAGCTACCAAAGATTGGAGCTATGCTGCGTAACAAAGGGGAGGATGAGGGTAAGAATTAGACCTCATGCACCCAAGATGTACATCTCACAGATGCGTTATGTTAGTCTTACTCTTACTCTTGCTCCAGTAAAAAAAAGATCGCAGTTGGCTCACAAACCGTAGAAACCAGTTGTGTGTATCAACCAAGAGAAATACTCGAAGACTTGTATTAAATACATGAAGACTAAAACAATGCCTTCATTGTCCTCTAACCGTTGCTTGTTTATTAATGTTCTATTTTGTATTGTTATGTCTCTGTTTTTGCATTTTGACACAGGAAGGAAATGTCACTTATCGTTTAGGGTAGGCTGGGCAATTAGGTGAGGGGGTAGTTGCATTCCCCTGGTACCTGTGTGGCTGACTTAATGTGCAGCCGAGTGCTAGTCAGTTCATGGGTAGCTTGGTCAAGGTCAACATGCCCCTTCCACGCCAGGCAGGGTAGTGATGGGGATACAAGAAGAGGGGGAGGCCATGATGTAATGAAGGCTGCCCCTGGGGCACACCCGATGTGCCTGTAGTGAAGCAATGCAGATGGTGAAAAGGAGCCCCATGATGTTTCTTTATTTAGCACACTTCCAACATAGCAATGGTTAACAGGATAGGGTATAAAAGTTCTTCCCGCAGGCTCCCCAAGGTAGCTGATGGTTGTTTTGTAGTCTAGGTGTAAATCACAGTCCTGCTCGTGTAGCTTTGGCTGGAGAATAGCATAGGCTGCTTGGGCAACAATTTGGTGTAAGCTCTGTGGAGGAATGCATAAAGAGCAGGGGATAAAGGGGAATTCTTCTGAGGGAAGACAGCAGCTGCGGACTGCTTTTCTCTGCAGACCTCCTCATGTAGACTCCAGTAGAACTCTCCAGAACTGGACTTGAACTGCCCAGTAGTGATGGGTCGTTCGCGAACGAGCCGGCACAAAGAGCTGACTCATTCGCATGACCAAAGTGAGCCGGCTCACTAAACCCCGCCCCAAAATGACTAACCATGCTCCCTTTACCCCGATACAATCGGGTTAAAAGTGGAGTGATGTGGGGTGATTGACTGGCCTGCGGCTCCCTATTACATATTTAATATAGAGCAGTTCAGGGGCCAGAAGAGCAGGCTCTTCTTAGTGAGCGGAGCCTAATGATCCAGAAGAGCTGGAATTCCCATAACTACTGCCCAGAGCCTTTAAAGGAGCTTTTTCTTTATAAACTTTAGCAGGAGCTCATTGGAAGCTATTCTGGGCTCACCAACCAATAGTTGATCTTGCTGCAGTGAAGAATTACATGGAATTGTAAACTGTGTAAACATTAACACTTCTTTCACAGGCAGATAAAGATTCAGCTGCAAACCCCCAAACAGTCACTAGGTGGTAGCTTAGGACATGGGTTTAGTGCATTGGCAATATGAAATCACCTTGTTTTGCTCAACAGAGTTGACCAGACTCCATTTGCTTGTCAGGAGGCCAACTGGAGTGTCTTTCCTTTGGGCTCACTGTCCTTGTCTGTGCTTCCAGTTCATCCAAGTCTTTCCCTCACTGCATTACAGCTACCCGTTTTTAAATGTGAACCTTGTTCTCTAACAAATCTCTGAAACCTTCTCAAAATGTGTGTAGTTATACTTAAAATAACAGTGCACATCATCCACAGTACACAGAATGAATCGGCATTTCAGATAAGAAATGTAGGGGGGGGGGGGGGCGAGGGATAGCAGAACCACAGGACCAGATCTTTCATCCCTATTTCCTGCCGTCTACTTCCCCAAAGTGGTCATCAGCTACTGGGACAGATCTGTGTAAGTGTTTAAAAGTGTTTAAATGTGTGAGTATACAAATATGTATAATATTTTCTGAGGGGGTAGGGGGCCCCATTCATAAGTCTGCTATGTGGCATTGGCTCTGCGACTTACGCCCCTGAAATGTGGGAAAGTTCAAAGGGTATGGATATTCTCGGAACCCATCACAAGCTGTGCCTTCCCTTGACTTTGAAAATGGACGGTAATTAAAAGAATGATCCATTACATGATCTCCATCTGATACTTGTAATAATGTGCTTAGTCCTTATAGATTCATCTACGTCAGTGTTAGTCAATTAATTGCCCTGTACCCTTAGGTTAAAATCCTTAATCTTTAATGAGATTCTGCCTGTAATGGTACTGATAGCCGCCCCGCTGTCCATCTATGTATATAAGAGAAGATTAAACATTGTTAACACATGACCCTTGACCTTACCTGACAGACATGTGACCTATGTTAGACCCACCAGCATTCATTGCAGTCCTCATATGCCCAAGTATAAGAAAATATATGTATCTGCAAAGCAACCAAATAAAATGAAATGCATTCACTGTTCTAATACTAAATAAATAAATAAAGTAAGAGAAATAATTCCCAACAGGATCTCCAGCCGGCAGATATCCCTGTGATCATTAGACATATACCATGTGCTACAAAGCTGCTAAGCTCAGTAGGCTATCTCCTTTCATTTCAATAAGCACAGCACAGCTGCTACCCTATAATATATTTTTAATCATATTATTTCATTTTATGTAAAGATATTGGGACATTTTTTTATACTTTTGTGAATAAAGTCCCCAGTTGTATGAGTTTTAATGAAGAAGTGTTCATTTGGTAATGCAATAGATTTGTAAAGAAAATATATCAATAGGTTTTCATAATATTGTTGGGCTCTAATATCTTGTTCTTCCAGATTCTATTGTGAGTCCCTATTAAACTCAAAATAGGCAGTACATTGGCTTCTATTAAAAGGACCCCCATTGGGGAACAAAATAAGGTGAGTACTGCACAACCATGCTATGCCAACTTCTTTTAATGAGTGAAATTGTCTCTTGCCAACATTTTGGGATAAGTTACACCCCTATAGTCCTGGATCATATACAAAGTTGGGTTGTATATGACATTGGAGATCTGCACATCACCCAGTATTCACTATATACAGCGGCCAGTATTCACATTATACAGCTTCCCCAGTAATCACTAAATACAGCCCCCCAGCAATCACTATATACAGCCCCCCAGCAATCACTATACACAGCTCCCCTAGCAATCACTATATACAAACCCCCAGTAATCACTGTATACAGCTTCCCAGCAATCACCAAATACAGCCCCCAAGAAATCACTATATACAGCTCCCCCAGCATTCAATACATGCTGCACCCCAGCAATCACTGTATACAGCCCCCCAGCAACCACTATATACTGCTCCCAGTAATCACTTTATATACACTTACTGGCCACTTTATTAGGTACACCATGCTAGTAACGGGTTGGACCCCCTTTTGCCTTCAGAACTGTCTCAATTCTTCATGGCATAGATTCAACAAGGTGCTGGAAGCATTCCTCAGAGATTTTGGTCCATATTGACATGATGGCATCACACAGTTGCCGCAGATTTGTCGGCTGCACATCCATGATGCGAATCTCCCGTTCCACCACATCCCAAAGATGCTCTATTGGATTGAGATCTGGTGACTGTGGAGGCCATTTGAGTACAGTGAACTAATTGTCATGTTCAAGAAACCAGTCTGAGATGATTCCAGCTTTATGACATGGCGCATTATCCTGCTGAAAGTAGCCATCAGATGTTGGGTACATTGTGGTCATAAAGGGATGGACATGGTCAGCAACAATACTCAGGTAGGCTGTGGCGTTGCAACGATGCTCAATTGGTACCAAGGGGCCCAAAGAGTGCCAAGAAAATATTCCCCACACCATGACATCACCACAACCAGCCTGAACCGTTGATACAAGGCAGGATGGATCCATGCTTTCATGTTGTTGATGCCAAATTCTGACCCTACCATCCGAATGTCACATCAGAAATCGAGACTCTTCAGACCAGGCAACGTTTTTCCAATCTTCTACTGTCCAATTTCGATGAGCTTGTGCAAATTGTAGCCTCAGTTTCCTGTTCTTAGCTGAAAGGAGTGGCACCCGGTGTGGTCTTCTGCTGCTGTAGCCCATCTGCCTCAAAGCCGTACTGTGCATTCAGAGATGCTCTTCTGCCTACCTTGGTTGTAACGGGTGGCGATTTGAGTCACTGTTGCCTTTCTATCAGCTCGAACCAGTCTGCCCATTCTCCTCTGACCTCTGGCATTTCCGCCCACAGAACTGCCGCTCACTGGATGTTTTTTCTTTTTCGGACCATTCTCTGTAAACCCTAGAGATGGTTGTGCGTGAAAATCCCAGTAGATCAGCAGTTTCTGAAATACTCAGACCAGCCCTTCTGGCACCAACAACCATGCCACGTTCAAAGGCACTCAAATCACCTTTCTTCCCCATACTGATGCTCGGTTTGAACTGCAGGAGATTGTCTTGACCATGTCTACAAGCCTAAATGCACTGAGTTGTCGCCATGTGATTGGCTGATTAGAAATTAAGTGTTAACGAGCAGTTGGACAGGTGTACCTAATAAAGTGGCCGGTGAGTGTGTATATATATATATATATATATATATATTTAGGGATGATGAGCTGTGAACTACAGGCAGTCCCCGGGTTACGTACAAGATAGGGTCCGGAAGTTTGTTCTTAAGTTGAATTTGTATGTAAGTCGAAACTGTATATTTTATAATTGTAGATCCAGACAAAAAAATTTGGGCCCCAGTGACAATTGGAGTTTAAACATTTTTTGCTGTAATGGGACCAAGGATTATCAATAAAGCTTCATTACAGACACCTTACAGCTGATCATTGCAGTCTGGGACTATAGTAAAGCATTCAGAAAGCTTCACCAGAGGTCAGAGGGGTCTGTCTGTAACTATGAGTTGTCTGTAAGTTGGGTGTCCTTAAGTAGGGGACACGCCTGTACTTATCTTACTGTCTAATTATTATTGGTACATGGTATAGTATTGTCAGCTCCCGCTGTGGAAAATCTCTGTGGTACATCATGCAGGAAGCTCTGATGCCTGTGATGGGTGGCATATAGAAAGCATGTCACCTGTGGCAGATTGGCACCACTTGGCAAGACCCGAAGTCATATGTAGAGATAGAAACAGAAGAAGAGAGAGATGAAGAATAACAGAAGTATAAACAGGTGAGAGAAAGTAAATGGTAAACTTTACGTTTGGCTCCAGTGTCCCTTTAAAGAGTTTAGGTAAAGAATATGCAAATAAGGAAAATTGCACTAAAAGAAAAATTATGCCTCCAGCACTACCTTGAATATCCTCATTGTCTGGCTTGCTATCTACAGTTGAGTCTCTATGACTTTTGATGTATAAAGAGCTTCATTCTTAAAAATAGCACTGGAGGCATAGTTTTCCTTTTCCCTATCCTCGAAAACTTATTTGCATATTCTTTAACAAAAATCTGCAGTGGAACATGTATGGCTTTTAAAGGAAACCTGGCATCAAGTTTTCACAATGCAACCTAATGACAGGTTAGTTTAGCAATTAGACTTATCCACAAACTATTTTTGATAAAAGAATCACCTGCGCCTTTCACCTTAAAAATAAGTTTAAAATCTACTTAGCTCCATTTCTGGAAAGACTCCAAGTCATCTTCATGCATCCTGTGAGTCATGTTGTCACACAGTCAAAGCTTCTCGAAATTCCCTCCCCTCCCTAATTCTGAAATCCCATACTTGTACCAAATGTTTATGACAACAAATTGGCATTTCGGAGTTATTTTCTTTTACAGGTTTTACCCGGTTTTACATAGTGATGGATTGGGACTTAAAGGACTCAACAATATCTAACATCTTTATTATTTTTATATTTTATTTTTACATCAGTTCTAGGCGAAGGGTGGGTGATTTGAAGTTTTAGGTTTTTTACTTTTTCTTTTACTATTTTTTTACCCTAGGGTGTCTGATCGATCCTACCATATACTTCCATATTACAATATAGCAGTATATGCCATTGGCACATTTTAACAGATCTTATAAAAACACCAGACTGTCATGATGACGGATTGTCACTCCACTTTACAGGGCAGCTTTGCTCGCAGATTGCGGCACCCATGCGCTAGCAGCTGATACATGTTGCTGGCAGCTTTGCCGGTGACATATAAAGGGTTAACACCCGTGATTGGTGCTAGCACTGCGTGCCTCCATAGGGAGTGGATAGAGCCTGCTCTAATTTTCCCCCTCTGGTATGAAATGGTAGGGCATGGTGGGCAATGCGTCCATCAAAATGGATGGACGTATTGCCCATTGAAAGACATGGAAATGTATGGAACCTGCAGCGCAATAGTATGGGTTACATATAACCATTTTCACACATTTGTGGTTTCTATTACAGCAGGAGACGAATTCTTATAAACTGCAAGCAACTAAACCAGTGAGAACAGAAAGGTTATTAGCTAAATATTGGGGTAATACTGAGGGGAAAACTTAACTTTACCTTGAACTGTAAGTTACAAACCTCTAAAGGCCATTCTGCGGCTCTGAGGTGACTGGGACAATGAATGGTTGCAGTTCACCAGGAAGACAATGATAAAGTTCTGGTTTACCAGCTAATTCCTATACTTAATTATATAGTATCATTGTAGCAGCTGCCAGGGTCATTAATGATCTTAAAGAGCCAGGGACCGGCAAGATAAATGATCACAGTATAGGAAACAGACTCACTAGAGGCCTGAAGGGTCTAAGGTGGACATAGACACTGCACAGCTATCAAACTGCCTTTGATTATTGTAAAACTGGAATATTTGAGAGGATTTGTATTGATATATCTGTGCTAAGGCTGCAACTTTGTTCCATATATCCCAACAACACAGACATGCACACAGACAGCGTGTTACCGGAGACATATATCCCCTCTATCTCCTCTCTAACTATCAGCGACATTAATCACCCATTGCTGCTTCAGCCGCTATGAATCCTACACTAAAGAGAAAGCTCCAGCATTTATAGACTCATCACTACAAAGGCACCAGAAATATGAACACCACTTTCAGCACCAAAGTAGCAGCTAGTCATTTCTTCTTAAAGGGGACCTGTCACCACAGTGTTTTAGGTTCTCCCATGTCCCCACAGTCAATACCGAGCATATCGAAAACAGTGTTTATAAGATTTCTGCCTTTTTTCTTTCAAACAATAAGTTATATAAAACTCTACCTGGTGTGGTCATCCTTGCTTAAAGTAAGTACGCCTCCTCCATAAACACATACCTCCAAACTTTTGGGCTTCGAAGAGGGACAAAAGCACCTCCCTTTTCCTCAACCACGCCCATTGTGACAACCTTTTACCCATATAATACCCCTAATGCAACTCAGCAACATATAATAATCTTTATCCTCCCTTTACATTTGTCCCCCACTATAATTTATCTCCCTTTCATGTATATTTATAATACTTTCTGTACTTCTACCCTCTCCCCTCCTCATATTAGGCCCCATATCATACTCCCCTTTCAATTGTAACCCCCTGTGCCTATTTCGTTTCATATTGTGGCCCCCTGCCCTCCATTTTTTTCACATTGTGGCCTCCTATCCTCCATCCTATTTCATATTGTGGCTTCCTGTCCTCCATCCTCCATCCCCCTCATATAGTGGCTTCCTGTGTTCCTCCATCCTCCCTCATATTGTGTCCTCCATAGGGAGATGCGTAGCTGCCTCACTACCTAGCAATCCTGTGCTCGATGAGTCACATGAACAGGTAGGAGTAATTTAGAGGAAGGAGCGATATGTTTGTGGAGGAGGAGTACTTATTTTGAGCAAGGATGACCACGCCCCGGGAACCATGGACATGAGCAGGCAGGGAGCCAGGTAAAGTTTTATATAAGCTAGTGTGAAAGAAAAGTGAAAGAAATCTAATTAAAAAAATGATTTTGTATATACTTGGTATTGACTGTGGGGACATGGGGAAACCTAAATAGGCTGTTCTGGTGACAGGTTCCCATTCAAGCAGCATAGTCAAGCCATAAAAGAAGAAATATGTCACAATTTACAACCAAATTTGACCTCAGATATGGCAAATAAATCACACGATCAAAGGCTGATATTTTATATCCTATGTGATATGGGAACATATATGGAAAGTGTATTTTACTTATTTTTATAGATTTATTCAATGTTTATGTATGTGTCAAATTCATTTATGTTAAAGAGGCTTTAAATGGTGTGCAGGTCACATGATGCCAGAATCATGGAATTCTCAGGTGGCACCTTCCCATCTGACCTGCACTGCCATATATATGGTTGGAAAAGATGTATTGTATACAAAATATTGCATCAAATGGAATAAAGCCATTACATTCTCCTTATTTGAACCTGGACAGCATTCTGGTGAGGACAGGAAGTGGACAGGAGAGACACTGAGCTGTCAATCAAAAGAGGGTGGTGTGGTTCACTGGCAGCCTGGAAAAACATGACTCTTCGATTCTTTCAGGGTACCAGAATTACAGGTTAAGGGTCGCATAAGTAACAGTGACCACAGCATCATTCACTTTGAATTATTCTTTAATGTGACTTTCAGAATAGGGACAACAGGAACTCTGAACTTTAGAAGGGGAAATTTTAAACAGCTAAGGGAGCACCTTAGGAGCACATTGGGTCAATTTTCTCAAAAATAAAGGTAGTACTGTCCTGTAAGGCGAGCAATGAACGAGAAGAATAAGGCATTTAAGTTACTAAAACAATGAGGTAGCAATGAGGTGTTACAGAATTATAAGGAGAAAAATAAATCCTGTATAAAAACAGATAAAGGCAGCAAAAATAGAGACTGAATGAAAAATTACTGTGGGAAGTAAAAATAATCCTAAATTATTTTACAAATATATAAATAGTAAAACACTAAAAATAGAGTTTTACCGTGCGCGCGGCTACATAGGAAGTGAAGGAGAGCCGCGCGCATGGTAAGCGCCGAGCGCGTACCTGCCTGCGCCGGCTATAAAGTTTAAAAAGTGTTTTAAACCGCGATACCGCGGTTTAAAACACTAACGAAAATAAGCTCCGGCACCAGCTCACCCTGAGCTGGTGCCCGGTATTTCCATCAGAAACCTGCCACTTCAAGTGGTAGGTTTTCTTTAAGCTCCCCATCTGGCTCTGGCCTGATTTATGGCAAAAGTGCGCCAAAATGTGTTTTATCTTTACCAACAAAGTTAGTATAGAGAGTATATAGTCTGTGGGCAGAAATATACAGTAATTTCTATGTTTATGGGTTTTTTTTTATTATAATAAAGGGTGGGGTTATACAAAATAAGTACTTGTCCTGTCCTGTCCTGGCAAACCCTGTCCTGGGGTGATGGCGCTGGTGCCCAGAAAGAGGGCACTGAGTGCCACCTCTGGCACCCGTGCCATAGGTTCGCCACCGCTGCTTTAGAGTAATAACTTAGAGGTGATACAGCCAAAGCTCAGGGTTACACTGTACCCCTAGAAGGCTGCTATTGTTCTCTAACTAGTCTCTGCCATTTAGTTTGCGGACCAAGTTGTTTTGCTCATAGAGACATGCATGAACTTCATATAATTGTAAGAAACCCTCAGTAGTAAAAAGTATTATACTTGTACAAGTTTTAAGCTTTATTGTTATTATCGAATGAGAGAATCCAAGAACTTCTTCTTCCCATAATTATGCTTGTCATTATTGTGATTACTAAAGAACTTCTCTCCCCCCTGTACATTCAGGACATAAGGACATTATATGATTTGCCAAGAGTCTCCTTGTTTTAGGAACATAGAATATGAATTATTATATGTGACCCAATCTCTGATTGCATGGACATTAAGTCAGATGACAGAGTAATCAAATTAAGCCTCCATTAATTTTACTCCCTCTCCCTGCAGAATTCATTTCAGCTGTGGACACTGATGATGGGTCATTGCTGTAATCTTTAGACATACACAGACATAGATTATAATTAACACTTTAGCTCTGTGATCCCTAATATTCTGCTGTGATATTTTGTTTTTATAATTTTTTTATATTATTAAACATTTCCAAATAATGTTGGTTTTTTTCCCCCTAAATGTCCGTGGAGTAAATATGTTAGGAAGCACTGCCCCCTGCTGGAGATCATGCAAATTGCTGTTTTTTGGGAGTGGGATGCTCAATTTCAAATACGCCACATCTCAGGAGATGGATATAAATAAAAGGAAGTTCATCTGCAGCAATGATTTCTTCAAACTTATAAATGCTTTATATAAATGACATGTAGAATAATAACATCTATGTATTTTGTTGGTTATATATGTTATTTGACATGCCTTTGTCAAAATGTCTGCTGGGCACTCGCTGACTATAAAGTGTCCTGGGCCTTGTGCATTCCATATTTTCCAACCATAAGATTTAAGCTCTAGAGGCCATTCAGGTAATTTGCCCTCCAGAGCAAAAGGAGGGGGTTGTGAATAACTGGCAAAAGAGAGTCCAGGGCCAGGGGCGTAACTACAGTGGTAGCAGCCATAGCAGCTGCTATGGGGTCCACAGTGTCAGGGGCCCTATCATCTGACCTGACAAACTAAAAAGTGGAGGTGTGCACCATTATATACATATTATGCTGCACATTGTACATATATGTGATGTATATATGCTGTATGTGTATGTATACAATATATGATGTGTAACTCACACAAGTCAGTATAGAAATAAGTATATTTTTGAAGTGGGAAGGGGGGCCCCATTCAGAAGCCTGCTATGGGGCCCTGCCTCTCCTAGTTACGCCACTGTCCAGGACACTTTAAAATTAGGGACCACCTACAGGACACTTTGGTTTAACTGATTTGTATTATTACTCCTATATAAATATATCACCATGAGCAATTCAGAGTGTATAATAAGGCCCTCACTGTCCAAGATGTGCCATGAGTTTATCGCTACATTACTTACATGTACAAAAGTGGCTTATCCATTACCAGGTGGTGCCTTTCAGCCAATCAGGTAAGGAGCCACTTCGATTTTCATATGTTGATTATTAAACACTGAACTAATATGCAAAATGTTTAGCGTCTCATATAACAAATCTAACTACCATTGCAAAAAGTTTTTTAGTAAAATTGCATAACAAAACAAATTATAAATTGTATCATAGAAACCAGGACCCAATTTCTACTGTTACTTTTGCATGAGTGCCCCCTAGTGGTACTTCTCTGCTCTATTTTTTTTTTTATAATGAATTGACTGAAGTAGCTATTTCTTTCTGAAATTCCTGTCATCTATTCAAAATGTCTTTTTCTTCACCAATCCCCGAATAGGACAATTTCTAATGTGATCTGTTTTCTTCATATCCAAATATATTTACTCAATGGTGGAGATGTATATAAAGCACTTGCATATAAAACACTTGAATTAAAAGAAAAGCAAAAGATGTGTGCTATGTTTCTTAATTCCTGATATTTGGGCTGAGAAACTGACAAGAGCACCACACAACATTTTGGAGTGCGGTACCCCTGTTACCAAATACAATTTAAAATTCATGTCATCTTTCATTTGGGAGACCCCATCAGAAATACATGCTTTTCTGGTTTGTTATCACAGCATCAGACTTCCTGTATGCTGACACTGCCTACCTTTACTATGCTGATGCATCATGGGATTGGTAGCAATGTACAGAGGGTGTATGGTGTATGTAACTTCTTTTTATAGCTAAAGTTCTTCCTGAGAGTTGATGGTGGTTAGGTGTAGAGAAGAGTAATTGGTTCCCCATAAAGGGGTTTTGTTTTTTTATCATAATACCCTTATCTACAGGATAGGGGATAAAGGATAAATGGCTGTCATGGAGAGTCATGCTGTTTATCAGCAGAATGGAGAACCAAAAGTCCCTGCTCTGGGGGGCAGAACTTTTTTAGCTTGGCCATGCTGAAAGTCCCATAAAAGTCAGGGGAGAGCAAGAAGGTCAATCCCAAAAAACCTATTCATTAAAGGAAGGGACATAACTAGAAATTATTGGGCCACATAGACTTTTAGCTAGGAACCCCTTCCCCATAACACATAATTATTCCCCTCTGTTCTCCACACTTTAATTTCTCCCTTTCTATGTCTCCCAACTTCCGCTTCCTTTTCTACCCCACTTTATTTGCCTCCCTTTATGTAATCCCCACCTCATGCCTCATTCTGTTACCCTCCACTTATGTCTCATTTTCTGTAAACCTCTCACATACAAACCTTTTAACTTCTTTTTTTCTACAGACCCCTCCACCCCACCTCGTGCCACCTTATGTCACCTTTCTGTAGCCCCAAATTATGCCTCACTTTTGGTAGCCCCCTCCTTATGCCTTATTTTCTATATGCAACTGGGATCTTGCTGCTGCGGCACCCATCACAAAGTAAGCAGGCCCAGATAGGGCAAATTTGAATGCTGCCTCAAACTTTGTTTTTCCTGATCATTTTCTATACTTTTACATGTGGTTTTGGGAGCTGTTTCACTAAACCTACAATACGCAATTTATTTTATGCAAAATCCTCTCTTCTTTAACACAATTTTCTATTGAAACTCTTAAAACTTCCCCCACTGCTTGTCCGGCGCCCATATATCCTAAGAGACTTCGACCTCTTAGGAGATTTTGGCACAGTCTCCGTCAGGTCAGACCTGACAGTTTTTTCAGGCCAGGGCGTTAACATGGTGACAGGGTCAAAAGTGGTGATCGGGTGGAAAAAAACACTACAAACTGGCAGCATTGGGGAGATTTAAGAGCCTTTTCAGCCAGTTTTCTGGAATACTAAAACCCCATCATGTTTTAGTTTCTCACCTTTTAAATAGCTCTACCTGTTCTACTTTTTTATGTACACCTAGAAGTAAGAATTTCCAGTTTATATGATTATATGAACGGGGGATTTTAGAGTGTAAGCTCTGGTGTACACAGCAGATGATGAGGATAAATGATCAATAATGTGCTGTCAGCTCTTCATAGAAATTTGTAACTAGGATTTATTGAACCAATACCACACAGAGAATTTCCCCGTGCAGTAATCTGGCATAAACCAGCTGTCAGTCCAACAAGTGGTGTCTGCGGAGTATTGAGACAAATAACTTGTCAAAGGTCATAAGGAGCCATAAAAGGATTCACAACAATATCCAGTAATCTCTCAATATCTCTGTTTTTAGTCTAAGAAATCAACTCCTCTGCTACAAAGTGTACTCCCAGCCATAGAAATAACACATCAGTCACCAAAAAAATCAATCAGCATAGTGAGACCAATATTTTATTCTAAATCCCAGATAGAAAGCGCTTACAAAGATACATAGATGCCATACAGATGTATTAAAAAGAAAGGCTTTGAATGATAGGACATAGATAAATAAATAGATATAGAATATTAAATAGACAAAAAAGTATTTGATTTGGAGAGGGGCTCACAGGTGTTTAAAGGAAATGTACCACTCAGGTAGACAAGATGTAAACCAACTACACGTACTTGTGGTGCTAATGTCCTGGACTCTGGGACATATCTTGAATAATCCTGAAACACTTTTTTTCCTCACAAAAAATGTACTTTTTAAACTATGCTAATTAGCGCCGGCGCTTGTGTTGACAGATGGCCCGGTGCTCTTTCAGCTGCTTATTATGCACGCCTACTGCGTGCCAACATAGCCACTCACTCCAACCCCCTGCCCGAGATCTACACTACAAGTAAGTGTATTTGGCTTATATCTTGGGGCACATTTACTAAGGGCCCTCTGCCAGGTTTCTGTCTGACTTTGCAAGTTCTTTTAGGTGCAAACTAATTGCACATATAGGGGATCATTTACTAAGGGCCCGATTCGCGTTTTCCCGACGTGTTACCCGAATATTTCCGATTTGCGCCGATTGTACCTGAATTGCCCCGGGATTGTGGCGCACGCGATCGGATTGTGGCGCATCGGCGCCGGGACGCGCGCGACGGAAATCGGGGGGCGTGGCCGAACGAAAACCCGACGTATTCGGAAAAACCGCCGCATTTAAAAACCGGA
Source organism: Engystomops pustulosus (assembly GCA_019512145.1). Lineage (NCBI taxonomy): Eukaryota > Metazoa > Chordata > Amphibia > Anura > Leptodactylidae > Engystomops > Engystomops pustulosus. The sequence continues at coordinate 128,022,926 of CM033646.1, forward strand.
AAAGTGACGCTTGGGGAGCGCTTACCTTCACCTGGCCCGAGGTGGTGGATTCCGGCGCGATGAGATGACTTTCAGCGCAGCAGCGTCACCTGGTGGACGGCGGAGGAACTACCTTCTTAAATCCCGGCCGGACCCGAATCCAGAGCAGAGAACGCGCCGCTGGATCGCGAATGGGCCGGGTAAGTAAATTTGCCCCATAGTGTCTATATAACAGGACCATTTTGTGGCCAGGCTGCACTATTCTTGACTGAAATTTCTACACTAAAGCAGGTGTTTCAGTGCACAGTCGGACTGATTTATCATGCAAAGTTCGACAGAAATGTGTCGCAAGCCCTATGTCAAAGGTGCACAAAAAAAAAAGTGGTGCACTCTGTCGGGCAGTGCAGAGGGCACAAGATTCAAGAAGAATGGGCGCAACAAATCCTGAATCTGGTGCACTCTGCACTATACACTGGCAAACTGCTCATAGTAGACATTGCACTGTTCTTGTGTACAGTGTAAATGTGCCCCCTAAATTTCCTTTAATGGGGTATCTTAGCTCTGTAATCAAAATTGCTTCATTTGTTGTTGGAAAAGCCCTGGATCTGCCCCTAACAGTTTGTATTATTTATTTTACCGGACCGATAGGTAAATAACCTTTCTGAAATGAGAATTATCCACTGGTTATCCACAGAAAGTCCAATTTTCATTTTATTTGGATCTGGAGGGCTGGGTTTTTTTGGCTCTGCAAGGCTCTGCAACCCCCTTTATTAAGGGTCTCCACATGCTGTGCCACCATGCACTTTTCTTTTATAGATAGAGAGACAGATAGCAACATTCCTACGAAAAAAAAATAAAGCAAAAGGAGGGTTTACTCCAGAAATCAAGGTTTGGATTTACATGTCTGAAGCCTTTCTCAAGCTGTTTCTTTATTCTAGATGGATAAATATACACTCACCGGCCACTTTATTAGGTACACCTGTCCAACTGGACCAGTGGCTGAAAATCAATGTACTGAATAAGGGGCATGTAGCATTTTAATTATACACTCACCGGCCACTTTATTAGGTACACCTGTCCAACTGCTCGTTAACACTTAAAGGAAACCTACCACTGCTCGCATGATAAAATCATGCGAGCAGAAATCCTCTATGGAATATTTGGGGGTACAGATCTCGGCGGATATTAATAAATATACAGAACTCAACCTATTGCCTACGATCTCTAAGATAAGATCTAAGATCTCAATATGGGTATAACTCCCTCTTACTCGAGCAGACAGAATTGGTTTATTAAAGACGGTGGTGTTGCCACAACTATTATACTTTTTAACGGCTGCTCCAGTGTGGCTCGAGGAAAAACTTTTTAGGTTAAAGGAAACCTACCATTTAGAATGGCAGGGGTAAGCTGCAAGTACCGAGCACCAGCTCAGGGTAAGCTGGTGCCGGTACTTACTTTCGTTAGTGTTATAAACCACGGTATCGCGGTTTTAACACTTTTTAAACTTTAGAGCAGGAGAGGCTTCGGCGCTGCGCGCGACCGTGCGCGCGCAACATCTCCGCTATTTCCTATGTAGCGCAACATCTCCGCTATTTCCTATGTAGGCGCGCGCACGCAACGCCGAAGCCTGTTCTGGTCTAGAGTTTAACCCCTAGGGGACGCAGCCTCTTTTGGCCTAAAGGACGCGGCCCCATTTTTCAAATCTGGCCTGTGTCACTATAAGTGGTTATAGCGTGGGAACGCTATGAGATATCCAGGGGATTTTGAGATTGTTTTCTCGTGACACATAGTACTTCAAATCCAACTGCTCGTTAACACTTAATTTCTAATCAGCCAATCACATGGCGGCAACTCAGTGCATTTAGGCATGTAGACATGGTCAAGACAATCTCCTGCAGTTCAAACCGAGCATCAGTATGGGGAAGAAAGGTGATTTGAGTGCCTTTGAACGTGGCATGGTTGTTGGTGCCAGAAGGGCTGGTCTGAGTATTTCAGAAACTGCTGATCTACTGGGATTTTCACGCACAACCATCTCTAGGGTTTACAGAGAATGGTCCGAAAAAGAAAAAACATCCAGTGAGCGGCAGTTCTGTGGGCGGAAATGCCAGAGGTCAGAGGAGAATGGGCAGACTGGTTCGAGCTGATAGAAAGGCAACAGTGACTCAAATCGCCACCCGTTACAACCAAGGTAGGCAGAAGAGCATCTCTGAATGCACAGTACGGCTTTGAGGCAGATGGGCTACAGCAGCAGAAGACCACACCGGGTGCCACTCCTTTCAGCTAAGAACAGGAAACTGAGGCTACAATTTGCACAAGCTCATCGAAATTGGACAGTAGAGAAGATTGGAAAAACGTTACCTGGTCTGATGAGTCTCGATTTCTACTGCCACATTCGGATTGTAGGGTCAGAATCTGGCGTCAACAACATGAAAGCATGATCCATCCTGCCTTGTATCAACGGTTCAGGCTGGTGGTGGTGGTGTCATGGTGTGGGGAATATTTTCTTGGCACTCTTTGGGCCCCTTGGTACCAATTGAGCATCGTTGCAATGCCACAGCCTACCTGAGTATTGTTGCTGACCATGTCCATCCCTTTATGACCACAATGTACCCAACATCTGATGGCTACTTTCAGCAGGATAATGCGCCATGTCATAAAGCTGGAATCATCTCAGACTGGTTTCTTGAACATGACAATGAGTTCACTGTACTCAAATGGCCTCCACAGTCACCAGATCTCAATCCAATAGAGCATCTTTGGGATGTGGTGGAACGGGAGATTCGCATCATGGATGTGCAGCCGACAAATCTGCGGCAACTGTGTGATGCCATCATGTCAATATGGACCAAAATCTATGAGGAATTCTTCCAGCACCTTGTTGAATCTATGCCACGAAGAATTGAGGCAGTTCTGAAGGCAAAAGGGGGTCCAACCCGTTACTAGCATGGTGTACCTAATAAAGTGGCCGGTGAGTGTATATAAAGAGAGAGAAAACAAAGATGATTGAAAAGATCTAAATACTAAATGCTCTAAATACTAAAAACTCTACTACCATATTGAAAAGTCCTGTTATACAAAGACACATGCTCAGTCGAGTAGTAGGTGTGTATGTGTGTCGCTGTGCACTAAGAGCCTGGCATTCTATTTATTAACCAAGACGTTTGGGGTGAAGGTTCCCCCAGTGTTGAGCATTGCAGAGCATGGAAATATGGAAACAATTATTATGCATTTGTTACATAAGATGAGTAAGCAGTGCAGGATCGGTGGGTGTCTGGGTGCTGTCATGAGTATGGGGGCCCCATGTAAGTTGGGCTGTATACTAATAGAGAATAAGCTTCTATTCTATGACAACCCCTTTAAGAGTGAAATGACTCCTTTTAACAAAGCTGCTGCTGCACTACTGAGGTGCAGAAATGGCCTTGTAAATAACAAATCCCTGTAACAGCATGGAAAATAGCAAGAAATCGTCAGATTATCACTGTACGGTCTGTGCTCATTGTGTAGTCCTTGGTCTCTTTCTGAAATCAAATGAGAGGGAAATGGTGTAATTTGCAGCATTAAGTGCCTCGGCTGGCACAGGTTCAGCTCTTGTTTTCCTGTTTGTGTGAACGTGGCACTACAGTAAGACGTGCGGGTCACGGGGGTTTGCATCAATCCTTCATAGTCTAGAGAAAAGCAAGGATAAGTCTGAAAAAAGCAGGCAGAGCTCATTAACCCCTTCTGCTGTTGTACACCAAATGGACTTAATGTAATATAGATCTATAGGTACATAGCAGGAGGAGTAAGAAAAGAGACCTGTATATACAGTATCAAACCGAGAATAGATAGATAGACAGATAATTATCTGAAGTGTAGAGGCCCATTCTTTCTTAAAATTCATCAGGAAAGATACTTAATTCAGACCCCCCCACCCCCACCCCTACAATTTTCCCAAATGTGTGAACCTATTATACATAACTTGTGGTAGTGGGGGACTGAGCTTTTCCCTGTGAAAAAGAAAAATAATATAATCTCCTTTTCCTTACTAAGTGGGGCATAGCTATAGAATACTGTAGATAGAACATTAGAACAGTCACGCCATAATGCAAAAGTTCTGCTAGGACCCCTTGTACAACTTCTCTTCACACCACAAGCATTGGCTCAACCATACCTTTTAGCAGCAACATGTGACCCAATAATGCAGGACTAGCATGTTTTGTCGCTAGGGCCTTAAAATTTTAACCCATAAGGTAAATGCTTCTCACACTAATATACAGCAACTCAGATCTATATTGTTCTTAGTCCCTATAGAAATAAATCAGTAAATTCAGCTACTATGACATCACCTGTGTTTCCATGAGACCTTGTTTTCACCTTTAACTACGTTGTGAAACCAAAAGGGGTGTTCCCATTTCGTCAAAATAATGTTATCGTTTGAATCGTGAAAAGTTAAACAATTTTCCGATATACTTTCTGTATCAATTTGTCACAGTTTTCTGGATCTCTGCTTGCTGTCATTGTATAGAATGCTTCTATCTTTTTTTCCAGTGGACAGAAATGTGACCATGGTCACACAAGCGCACATTGGAAAAATGTATAACTTTTTATTATTGAAACTTTAACATTTATTTGCTAAAATGGGAACACCCTTTTAATTCAAGCACATCTGGGAGGAGTTACTCCTGAATGTAGATGTGTTTAGACCTAAACTAGCAACACATGTTTTGCCAGTTAACAACTCCCAACACTACTGTGAGAGTATGTTCCTTTTGGAAAAGATATACTGGTTTGGCTTTTATCTTGCATCATGTCATTAGGCTTCCTGAAAGTCATGATGTTATGGTAGCTGTCCTACAAGGTATCTAGGCAGCAACATTTTCCGAATCCAATACTGGAACATGTGTTTGTGTATTTCCCAGAATCCCCAAGTAGGGCATAAATGGCCGTAAGTCTCTACATGCCGCCAAGGCTCCTTAATTGGTAAGGTCTCTCTGTAAGCAGAGATCATACTTCCCATCTCTCATCAAAAGCTATACAAGAGGGTAAACTGCAGAATATACAACGCTCACCCAATAATAGATTTCTTTTTAGAAGATTATTGTATCGAAGCTTGGTTCTTCACTTGATCACCATGCTAGCAAAATATAAAAAAAGGGAAATATAATATGTCCCAGGCTCAACATCTGCAAAGAGTTTGTATGTTCTTTCTGTGTTTGCGTGGATTTTCTCCGGGTCCTCCGGTTTCCTCCCACACTCCAAAAACATACTGGTAGGTTGATTACATTGTGAGCCCCATTGGGGACAGGGACTGATTTGGCAAGCTCTGTGTAGCGCTGCATAATCTGTGTGCTCTATATAAATAAAGGAATTATTATATGATCCAGCTCTTGTTCAAGCAATCTTCAATTCATTTAATAACTCCAAGCATAAAACCAGTCACATAATCTAAGGCTCCGTGCACATGCAGCAGACAACAAATATTTGCCAAAGTGCTTTGAGCATATTCACACGCTCCTAGTCATGGCACTGTTATAAAGTTATTAAATGAATTGAAGATTGATGAACAAACGCTGTATCGTATTTCCCTTTTTTTCATTCTCGTCAAAAGCCTCTGACCCAGCTAAACTAAATCCCTTCCCTGTACTGAAGAGATGCAATCACATGGGTCACAGTGAGAAGGACTACTGGTGAGATCTCCTCCTCTCTTCTTCATGGCAGCAGCAATAAAGCTGCCAAAGCATGGGTCTTTTTCTTTACTGTATAGATACAATGATACGTGTCAGATGCCATGTCCGACCTTAAGGACCACACTGGAGCCCAACACCTTTTTTGGGGCGAGTACATTCCACAGGGAGCTTCTGGTACTCATTTTGACTTTGCAAGGGATTTTGGGACTGCTGCCTAATAGATTATGCAAATCACTGAAACCAGGAAGTAGAAGATCCGTACTTTGTCCTTTTCCACTTTGTGTCTGTTTTTCAATAAAGCTTCAAGCCTGTGAACTTCCCACCCTCTCCCCTTTCTTCCCACTCCCTTTCCCATTTTCACTCACTGACGTTGCCGTAATTGAAATGTCTTGTGTTTTATGTAGGGTGTATTGCCCGGGCGGTGTGCAAGTGTAGTCTATCACTGTGGTTTTGAGTCTAGGTGAACGCTGGAACTATACGCCACTGAGTGAATCTTAATTTATAGTGTGCTCTGTTCTTATTGGAAGATATATACTGGTTAGGCTTCCAGAAACTCATGCTTGATGTGAAGGGTGCTGCCTTACAAGGTAGCTAAGAGGCAATGTTTTCCCTATCCCATCCTACAAAATGTATTTGCATATTTCCCAAAACCATTTAGGTCTAAATGGATCTGCATTAAAGGACGTCCACCACCAGCAGGAAGGATTGTAAACTAAGAACACTGACAATTGGGTGTGCCCCCTCTGTCCAGATCAGCTCTTCTTTTAGTTTCTTATGCCCTGGTTTTTACATAAAAAGGCTTTTAAAGGAAGCCTACCAGCACATATCTTAGTAACAAGGTAAATCCCTTGGCAGGTTCCTTTATACAATTGCAGCTTGATGCTTTTTTTAAAAGAAACTTTTAGTGGCCCAGATTTATATCAAAATTCTTTCTTACAAATATGTAATTCTTTGGAGGCTACTGGGGCATGGAGCAGCCGTGCGGTGGAGCGGGAGCTGTGTCCTCTCCAGATCCCTTCCTAAATGTGCACCTGGCTGTAGCTCCACACAATCGTTTGTGAAGCCGGAGTTCTGTGCATGCACAGTAGCTCCGGTTTTGGAGAAGAGGTTGCGTCACTGTAGCTGCGCACACAAGATGCAGGATTAAAACCAAACCAGTATATCTATTCCAGAAGGAACAGACTCCCAACTGTAGACAGCGCTGATTGGGTCTCCTCAGTACAGCATAGAGAACTGGTTTGGCTGGGTGAGAGGCTAGGGTCGGGAAGTAAGAGTTATCCTTACGAAGACTGCCAATTAAGGCCACCATGTAGGCGTGTGGATTCTTATAGGGCAGCGGTGGCGAACCTATGGCACTGGTGCCAGAGGCGGCACTCGGAGCCCTCTCTGTGGGCACCCAGGCTGTCACCCCAGCATGCAGTTCACCAGACAGGACTCAAAGAATCTTCCTACAGAATCTTCCTACAATGATAGGCGAATTTGCCCTCCTCCTTTCAACTACGTTGGTGTCTTTAGGAGGCTGAACAATTGAAAGTAGTCAAAGAACAAGAGAAATTAATTACTGCTTAAATTGCTGTGCTGGCACTTTGCAATAAATAAGTGGCTTTTGGTTGAAGTTTGGGCACTCAGGCTCCAAAAGGTTCGCCATCACTGTCATAGGGGGATTCTTTGAAAATATGTATATGGTAAATTCAATCAGACAATCTAGGGGTTAAGAAAATAATTTTAAAAAGTTAAAAAAAAAATTATATAAGAAGAACCTAAAAATTCAAATCACCCCCTTTCCCTAGAAGTCATATAATTATAAATAAACAGTAAAAATCATAAATGTGTTCAGTATCGTCGTGTCCCAAAATGCCCGATATATCAAAATATAATAACGGTTTTTCACAGCGTTTAACCCAGTAACAGAAAATTTTAGCCATTTTGAAAAACATAAAAAAATTCTAGAAAAAGTGATCAAAGGTCATACAGTCCTAAAAATAGCATTGAAAATATCAAAAGTTTAAAAAAAATGACACCACACACAGCTTCATACACCAAACTATGAAAAAGCAATATATATTCAAAAAAGAAAAAAAGGGGGGTGCACTCACATTCCCTGGCTGGTCTGTAGCTTGGGTTCCTCTTAAGTCCCGTGCTGTAACGGTGTCTGGCATATAGGGTAAATCCAAAAAGAGTTTGAAGAAAAAACCGGAGCACTTGTGGGTAAAATCCAAAAATCACTTTATTCGATATCCATTAAAAAGACGCACATAACCTGTGCATAGAAGGTGTAGGTTACAGTGGCAGAGACCTACGCGTTTCAGCTCACTACGGAGCCTTAGTCATGGTATGACACACCGAAGTAAAAACAACACTTATAAACCCTGTTGCACACCTGAACTATTAAGTTGGACTACATCATTTCCTGGTTACGCACCTGCAATCTAGTAATACCTCTATATATTAGCGAACAAAACAAAAGATGAAGTATGGAAAACTTTATACATACTTATTGTATATTAGTAAATGTAGGCTAAATCGTTTTTTGAATTCATTCCATGAGGATATCTTGCATTCAAAGAAAGAATCCAAAACGCCTCCCTTTTCAGGAGGAGTTTTCTCCAGTTGCCGCCTCTGGATGGTTTGTTAACATGTTCGATGCCAAAAAAGCGGAAACTGGAGAGATTTTTATTATGTATGTCAATAAAGTGTTTAGCGGCTCCTGAGGCATTGGAGTCGCCGTTTTTAATGCTATTTAAATGTTGTGAGATCCTAGTCTTCAATTTTTGTATTGTGTAGCCAACGTAGATCATGGAGCAGCATGTGCATTGAATGATGTACACTACGTATTGTGTGTCACAATTAATGAACGTTTTTATTTTTCTATTCGTCTTATCATCAATTTTAAAATCTAACGTCCTGTTAGCTGCATATGTGCAAACACCACATCTACTGCCACCGCATTTGTAAAAGCCTGTCACGGACAACCAACTGACACTATTAGCCTTGGAATTAAACGTACTGGGTGATAGGATGTTACCTAAGGTTTTACCTCGTTTGGCTACACTTCTGTGGCCATTCTTCATTATCTCACACAATGTCGTGTCCTGATTTAAGACCGGAATGTATTTATGGATAATATTCTTAATCTTATTAAATTGTGCGCTATATGGAGTACTGAACGTGGGGACATGATTTGTGATTTGGCCAACTGTGAAAGTGTTTTTTCTTTTTAAAAGTTCTTTCCTATTGACCCTTGAGGCTTTCTCTTTGGCATTTTTTAGTAACGAGGTGGAGTAACCCCTTCCCTTCAATCTATTTTCGATGGCCAAGGATTGTGTGTGGAACTCTGTGTCATTAGAGCAGATGCGCTTCGCTCGTAAAAATTCTCCATAGGGAATTGCATTAACGGTGTGTATAGGATGGCAACTGGATGCAGATAAGATAGAGTTTCCTGCCAGGGGTTTTGAAAACATGGTTGTTGTGACCGATTCACATCCAAGTGAAACCTTTTAATTAATATCTAAAAAATGTATGTTGGTAGATGGTTGTTCTGATGTGAACCTTAAATTAATGTCGTTTTTGTTGATATACGAAACAAAATTTTTAAATCCTTTTACATCACCCTGCCATACCATCAAAATGTCGTCCACATATCTTCCATAAAAAATAATATATATATGAAAAAGCAATTTTTCTTTGTACAGGAGATTTTAATATGAATATTTTAGTATGAAAAACTTATAAAACCTATACAACTTGGTATCCCCAGGATCGCACCGACCAAAAGAATGAAGTAGAGTGAAGTAGAATGCGGTTTTTCACAATTTTCACTGCATTCGGAATTTTTTTTCAACTTCCCAGTACACGGCATGGAATATTAAATACCATCACTATGGAGTGCAATTTGTTATGCAGAAAATAAGCCGTCATAAAGCTCTTTACATGGAAAAATAAAAATGCTATGGATTTTTGAAGGTGGGGACTAAAAAATGGAAACGCCTTAACTCGGCGCTAAAGAGTTAAGGAGTAACTTTGAAGGTTTACTGTTCCAAAAATCATTCAATAAAGACAAATTACACAGAAGTGCATACTGTCTTTTGTTCATCATCGGTCTTCATGTGTAACATATTCCCTAAGTAGGGCTCCCATTCTGAGATTGGAGCTCATGGTGATTTACACATAGTAAATACATTTGTTGTTTAGCTGCTTTTTGCTATGAAAAGAATGACCGTAACTTATTGCACTTTGGAAAAAGACTAAAAGTCATAGAGAAAGTGAAATGTCTCTTAGGGCCGGTGTAACATCACACGTGAAGCTGACAGCATGCAGCGGGGATAGCGGGTATTAGCGATTGCTGCATTCTAAGCGGTACTTTCCTGTCACATTGGGAACAATTTGTTTGTGAAGTATGGAGATTATGTTCTAGACAAGCAATTGCTTTGGAGACATGTATTTAAATGTTTTATTCATAATATATTTGTAGTTTGGAAACTTTTTCACTGATTTACGATACTTGACATACAAATAGAGGAAGACAGTAATATAGGTCTTGGTTGGTTTTTATTACATTGTTAGAAATGTTTTACATACTTGAACAGTAGGAATGAGGAATAAAGCAAAGTCTAGTGAGTAGAAGCTTCTTGTTTGGCCAGGGTTTTTGTCCTCAAATAAAGAGGACACCCAACTCATGCATGTGTCTACCCCAAACCATCTCAAGAAATTAATGGAGCTCTACTAACACTTGTCATTATCCTGGATTTTATAATTGTTTTTTCAGCAAATCCACTAAGCTCAGGGATTAAACAAGATATGTTTCTGCATCAGTTTAGCTACAGCATTCTTAAGGTTTGTTCAGTTTATAATGCATGAAATCAAGTGGTAGATTTCCATTAAACTACCATCACCCAAAGGTAGAGTATGAAATGTCCTTTCTAGAACTCAATTCAGACACCCCTATCTTAATTTGTATTGTATCTAGACATGCTTTTAGTGTCATATGAAAAGAATCCCATGTTTCAGATCCTTTGTAGCTTGTGGTTATGTGTACTACAGAACCAGAGATAAAGACATTGGAGACATGAGCTGCAAATAATGATCCAGTTCTATTTCTTTAACAGCATGCATCTCTGTTTATGTAGCAATAAATCATAAACTTGTGTTCTGAAAGATGAGATTTTTATCTTTAATATGACACCTAAAGCATATGTGTATACATTATAGGGTGGAATAGCCTGAACAGACATTGACTGACAACTAATGAAGGCAAAGATTTTTCTTTTAATATCCAAGCCACAGAAATCACTTTGTAGTCAGTATACAGAGGAATAGAGGAGCAGTAGTTCCAGGCTTCTCATTAATGCAAACTGTGATTTATGAGGGGGACATAAGTAACTTCCCTCAATGAATGCTATCAGATCTAAGACATCCTTGTCAATTTGAAAGAGTCTTCTAGTGTGACAAGAAAGTACAGGAACAACAACATGAGTCCTGGTAATTTGTTGAAAGACAATGCTGTGCCTGATTAATGGCGGAGAACCAGATCCTGGGAATTTGTTATGAGACAAAGCAGATTCTGATTACAATACCGATGCACAGCAGATGAGCTGAAAAATGTGTATTACTGCATGAATGAGGAGAGAGACTTCTGTCATTTTATAAGACCCCAGAGTCTTGTAAGCTCCCAACACATGGTCTGAGTGTTCCTTCCCAAGGCAGCCTTTAACATTAGATTAAAGCTGATGACAATGGACAAGTTCAACTAAAACAATCTTTTGTCCACCAATGACATCCCACGCCAAAACATATGAAGACATACCAATAAGGCTGGTTTTCAATGGCTAATCAACTGGTCACACACATGTGACAACTTCCCTATAGACATGCATGTTCCATTCAGAAAATCAGTGCATGTGCACCGAATGGTAGAATGCCGAAAGTCATTCTGTAGTGCTCCAGATAGCACAGAGAAGACAGTGGATTTATATGTGCCTCCACTCACTAATAGTGACCACTTTCTAGGGGCATTTTCATGACTGAGGCAGAAAGTGGTCACTATTAGTGCCATGGCAGTGTATAGGGACAGATGTGAACCAGGAGATGGGTTGCAACCTAGACGTGGGCTCACGCCAGTACCGTCCTAGTGAAGGCCTATTCCATACTGAAAGAAGAAAATTTAGTCTGACCGGAGCTCCTGATCCCATGTACTATCTCCTTATGATTGTAAAGTTATAACTTTGTTACATAATACCTGTATATTATTCCTGAGGTAAGTACTGTAACTGTGAAATGATTAGAGTACGCCTGTAACACATAAAAAAAAAGTTCAGAGTCCCCAAAATGTTAGCAATGAAAATGTAAGCTCGTCACGGAAAAAATGACACCTTAGCCAAGTATGAAAAAGTTATTGGAGTCAGAATATGGTAAAGGTAATAATTTTTGGGGATGCATAAGTTTTTAAAAAATTTTTGGTAAAATTTATTAACACCTAATAAATAAATTTGGTATCCCTGTGATCGTACCGAACCAAAGAATATATTAGAGATGCTATTTGAAATGTAGAGTGAAAGACATAAAAACAGAGCCCACAAGAAAATAGCGCAAATGCAGTTTCTTGTCAATTACAATTTGTTACGCATAAAATAAGCCCTCATACAGTTCTGTAAACGGAATAATAAATAAGTTATTGATTTTTAAAAGTAGGGAGCATTGCAATAACATAATGGGGCACACATTTACTTACCCGTCCATGCACGTTTCCCGAGGTGCGTTCCCCAACGAGAATGCACAGCTGCCGTGATTCACTGAGATTGTGCGCCCCATTTCCTGCATGTGTCGCTCCCCGCTCAGGACTGCCGGAGTTCACCATCTTCTTCCCGGTGCATGTAAGTGCTTGGCTTGTTACACTATTTAAATGTTAAATCCTTCACTTAGTCCGAATCAGTCGTAACGTCCGAAGGCCTGCCCCCCCATTTGTGTCGCATGAAAGCCGGCGCCAATGCACCAAAATCCAATTAAGTGCGCCAAAAACCTCTGCTAAATGCAGCGCAAAACAGAAATTGATGGATAGTGCAGTATGCGGACCCTTAGTATATAAGCCAATTTTAGTAACATTGGGGCACATTTACTAAGGGTCCTGTGGCCGCACTTTCGTCGGATATTCTGACGATTTCCATTTTGCGCTGCATTTAGAAGTGGATTTTGTCGCACATGATCGGATTTTGGCGCATCGCTGGCGTCTTTCATGCAACACAAATCGTGTCCATCCTCTTCGGACCTTCCGGATCGGAGATCACGCAGGGATCAGGTAAGTAAATGTGCCCCAATGTGTTCGCAAAGTAAATGCAATCTTACCTCAATGTGTGTTTCAAAATGCAACCAAAATGCCATGTGGCCTCTGGAGCCCAGCCCCTACATGCACCTGAAAACTATCCTTCCCTACAAAAGCTAAATGGTGCTCCTTCCCTTCGCACTTCGCCATGTGTCCTGACAGTGGGTTACATCCACATATGTGGTGTCCTCTTACTCGAAAAAAACTGCACAATATATCCCTAGATGCATTTTCTACTTTTATTCAGTTAATGTGGGTAAATGTAGCAGCTAAATGAATATATTAATGTAAAATACATAAAGGGTTAACAAGCTTTCTACCTGCTGTTTTGAATAGTTTAAGGGGTGAAGTTAATAGAATGGGGTGATATGTGGGGGGGTTTCTATTAACAGAACTTCCAAAATCCCTATAGAAATGAAATGCTCCCTAAAATAATTGATTCAAAAATTTTCTTGTAAATTTGAGAGAATGCTGTTCGTTTTGTCATCTTTCTAGCATCATAATAAAAGAAGAGGACACTTCTAAAATGACGGCAACACAAAGCTGAGACATGGTAAATGTTAGTTAGTCTTACTACCCAAATGAGTTACTGTTTGAAAACCAGAACATTTTGAAGTTTGAAAATAGCAAATTTTTTTCAAAATGTTTACCAAATTCATCTTTTTTCATAAATAAATGTAAAATATATCAACCAAAATTTCCCACCATTTTGAAGTACAAAATGTAACGGAGAAACAAACTCAAAAACACTTGTGTAAGTTAAATCCTTCTAAAGTTATAACCGCATAAAGTGACACATGCTGGTTTTGAAAAATAGGCCTTGGTCATCAGGGCGCAAAGGAGCTTGGTCACTAAGGGGTTAATAGCGTCAGGCTGCTCTGGGGCTTAGTCTCCTGACTGCCCAAGGTGTCAGGCAGCTGGCCTGAGAAACCACTGCTTCCTGGTGTGCAACACTGACTTCTGTAGCACTGGCATGTGCTGCTCTCCCCTCTGCTTCTGGAAAATACTGACCATGTGTTCCCACCCACAAGGGGTTTTGTACTCCCCTAGTGCGGTGGTAGCTCCGTCCAACCAGCTTCCTCCTTGGTTTACAGTAAAGAACACAGCTTATTATTAGTTAGAGACAATAGATATGTTTACTCTTTCCCTCCCAGGCAGTGGTTCCAGTTGCAATTACAAAGTTCCCCACTGTTGGAGACCTTCTAGAGAGGTGATCAGTCTCCCTAGACAGCTCCTAACATGGAGAAGACATTATTCGCAACAACTGCCTACCCCATGCATTGGCATGGTTGTTGCATATGTTATTTCTGTACTCTGACTAATCTGTGTTTATTATCCCTGTACTGTGACAACACTGAGTATATTATTACTGTATTACTGGATTGTGGCATCACAGTGGGTATTAATTCTTTACTGTGACATCACTTTGGGTATTTTCTGAAGCATATTTCAAGCTAATGTATATAAGCCCTGACCACTATCTAACTATTTCCACAGTAAACAGAATGCCAAGGAGACATAGTTTGTTGTAAACTGACCTAATAAGACAGGGAGTAAATGATTCTATTTCAAAATAGTTTTCCAAGCATGAGCATATCAGAGAGCAAAAAAATTGGGTTAGTGTACCAGAAAATTGGGGCAGACCAGACTCCCCTGAGACAGACAGCCCCACAGCAGTCAAGTAGATTGTTCTTTTATACACAATACTTCAAGATCAAAACATTGATCAGCAATAAACAATGCTCAGCAGAATGCTCCATGTAAAAACTTAGATTCTACAAAAACAACAAATTTTTCTGTGTTTACAACCACCAAAAGGGGGAGCACATTGCATACAAATTGATACAGATTCCATTTAAGGCAGTGGGGGCATTATAAATATATAATGTCCATATAGAAGCTGAAGGCAAGGACTTTAGAGATCTTTAGGAGATCTCTATTTCAGGAGACCATGGAGTCCATTTTCATGTCTATGTATCCATGTACTTCAGGGCATCTCGTAGATTTAATAAATAACTTACCACCTCTCTTGTCGTTCCTTAGAGAGACACTATGGCAAAAAAAATATTATTCAATTTGTTAATAATTTAAGGAAGTGACAGAAAATCCCATCATGTTGTTCCATGCTCAGCCCTGTCCTCATGCTTTTGTTACTATGGCTCAGATTTCTACTAGAATGCTTACTTTACTTGATAAATGCTTTTGGGTTTCCATTATTGTTCTTTAAAGTCACCAGATTTTTTTTCTTTAATTGAACTATAAGAATGCACATCATTCCTTCGCAATCTCTTCTTTCGGTTTTCTTAGCTGCTAACATGAAAATAACAGAGTTGTAAAAATTTCCACCATTATGACTTGATATATCAATTTAATTTTGCAATGACATTTTCAATCACCGAGATAGGATCCGGAGGGAAATCTCTGTTATTCCTTGTCAGACAGTGATCTATGTGGAGAATTATGTAGGATTTTGAAAATTGTGTTTTCAAAGAGTTCACAAGCGACCTCAGAGGAGCCAACTATCTCTGTGTTTTCTTTCTAAAGGTCTTTGGTCTCTTCATGATTCATATGTTTTACTGTAACCGCTGTGTAAACCAGTGGGATAAGATTAGAACGCAGCATTGGATTAATAACCGAAGCACAAAGAAACACAAAAGCAGAAAGTTTTTAACAATTGCTCTTCCTGTCACTTACAGAGAAAATTATGTGGACCTAGAAATACAGGGCACTTCAGTAAAGAAACATATTATGCCCATGCCTCAGGGCCAGTGCCACCTTGAGTATCTGCAATGCTTCCCCCATGTGGACAACACTTTCAGTCCTCATTGTGTTGCTATATGGGTACTATAGATTATGGTCCATTAGCTTTGGGTAATCCTATCTGGGTAAGAATCAGCAATAAAGTATATCAATGGCTCTTTCCATAACTCCTACAGATTCCAGTGCAGTGGACAATGATGTAGGCACCTCTTCTTTGTTTGCCTTCAATAGGGGTCAAGCGAATATTGGGTTCCAGAGAGGTGATAAGATCTCTACCAATATTTTTATCAAGATTTTCTAACTTTGAATGGGGTTTTCTAGTAGATTATATGTGGTATTGGAGCTAGTGGACTCACTGGGGCTCATTTACTAAGGGTCCGAATGCCGCACTTTCATCGGGTTTCCTGAATATTTAAGTTTTGCGACCAATTGCCCGGGATTTTGGTGCACACTATCGGATTTTGGCGCATCGGCGACGGCTTGAAAGCGACAGAAATCGGGGGGCGTGGCCGTCAGATAACAGACGGAAAAACCGTGGAATTTAAAAAACTAAATGTGTCGCAAGATCAAGCACTCACATGCACCAGGTGAAGAACAAGAAGAAGAAGGTGAACTCCGGCGGACATCGGCACAGCAGCGACTTCTGCAGGAAATTGGATGCACGGCCCTTAGTGAATTGCGCCGGACCCGAATCCTCGTCGGAAAACATACCACGGGATCGTGACAGGACCGGGTAAGTAAATCTGCGCCACTGTGTCATCTTGCTGGATTGGTTAGGGCCTCGAGGGCATTATACTGCTTCTTCATTATGTCAGTTTTCTCCCTTTAGCCACACTATAATGATTTTGATTTTACTAGTGATAATAATGAGTATTCCTTATACCAATAAGTTGGGACAAATACATCGACTGATTCCAATGTTTACTGTGATTATTGTAGGCTTTCTGTATTTGAGCCTGAATGTTTTTTCTATAGACCAACAAAATGAGTTCAGTAGAGGTACCAGGTGTCACTTATAAGAACTGTGTTACTTATTTAGGCCCCTTTCACATGAACGTATGCTTTTTTCAGTCATGTATTGCAGAGCTGTATTCGGCCGTATATACATGACGTTTTGTAACTGTATGTGCATGTATGTCACTGTATCTGTTCTGTACCTGTATTTAAATATGGTGAGTTGGCAAATAATGTTACTAGCTTGTTCAACCCCAAACTTTCTGAATACTACACTGATATACCGTAGCATGGTGCACATTTGTATGCAACACATATTTTAAAGGTTCCCATAGATTTATTTGGGGGGTACAGAACAGAAATACTGGAGTAAATAGGACATGCTTAGATTAGTGGTGACGTACCTATGACACAGGTGCCAGAAGAGGCATTCAAAGCCCTCTCTGTGGACATACAGCCATTACCCTCGCACACAGTTTGCCAAACAGCACTCAAGGCTCCTCCTGTAGTTCTAGGTAGCGCCTGCTCTGGGTCCCACAATTCTTTCTGTTTGAAGGGAAGCTACAAAAAAAATTTCACATTTTCCTTCTTTTCAATGGTATTGGTGTCTTCAGGACCCAGATACCTTTGAAAGCAATAGGTTGGTGCTTTGTGATATATACTGTAAGTGGAATTTGGGTTGCAGTTTAGGCATTCAGTCTTTATCAGGTTTGCCATCCTTGTATTAGATTGTTTAATCTTGTTGAAAATAGTTGAATGACTTCAATGAGGAAACGAGGATTAGAACTGTGAATTGTAACATACAAGAAACAACACCAGAGATGACTGCCATGTATCCTGTTCCCTCTAAGGCTGTGATCACGCATCGATGTAAAGTCAAAAGTTTTTGGTCAGTGAAAGTTGAACGTTTCCGATGCAATTTTGGTTCAATTTCACCCGTAGTGCTATTCAAATTTTCATTTTAGAAGATCTATTGTCATCTGTTGTGTCTGATTTTCACAGCTCCAAATTACGGTATTTTCACTTTTTTGCAGAATGTCGTAGCTATACATGCTTGAAAAACTGACCACGCTTGAATGCATTACACTTACAACTTGGACCTGAGTAGTGTATGCTGAATTTCTCAGATAGAATTGGTCCTGATTAGAGATGAGCGAGCACTAAAATGCTCGGGTACTCGTTATTCGAGTGACCCTGACACTATAGGGGACGGCATGCAGAGGCAGCGGCAGCAGCAGAAGGCTAGAGAGTGGCATGGCGACATACCCTAAATGGACTCAGGCTCAGACTGTGCCTAATTGAAATCAAACCCCTAATAAATTTTCCCACTTTGGTGTTTGAGGTGGATATGTGTGTCACTAAGAGCTAAACACAACGGTAGCAAGTCCCCCTGCTAATTCCTCACAATATGGTACTAGCTGCAAATAAAAAAAAAAAAAAAATTATAACGTTATTGTAGCCCTAAGAAGGGCTGTTGGGTTCTTTTAGAATCACTCCTGCCTAACAGTAAGCTAATAGAACACCCTAACGCTTTCCTGAGCAGCAGCTCTCTCCCTAGCGGCATCCAGACAGAGAATGATCCGAGCAGCGCGGGCAGCGGCTAGTCTATCCCAGGGTCACCTGATCTGGCCAGCCAACCACTGCTATCTACGTGTAAGGGTACCACGTCATGCTGGGTGGAGTGCAGAGTCTCCTGGCTTGTGATTGGCTCTGTTTCTGGCCGCCAAAAAGCAAAACGGCGGGAGCTGCCATTTTCTCGAGCGGGCGAAATACTCGTCCGAGCAACGAGCAGTTACGAGTACGCTAATGCTCGATCGAGCATCAAGCTCGGACGAGTATGTTCGCTCATCTCTAGTCCTGATCAATTGACCATGCAAAACCTTGGATGTGTGCATAGCACAATCAGTGAGTTATATCTGAGTACTGGTGATTTACACTCAGACATTAATATCATTGATGGGCAAGGGACCTGAGCAACAGACATGGAGAATCAACCACAATAAAAATGATTATATTTGCCTATGTAAACCAGCCTGAAACTTACATAGACACGAATTGTGGGGTCAAGAGTCAGACTTCACTGATGCAATATTATCCAAGGGATAGACCATTTATTTTAAAAGGGTGGATACCCCTTTATAATAAAATATTCCTGACAATAAAATCCTGTTACTCTCCAGCTGCTGAGATACTTCAAGTTTTATTATGTCCTGACAAACAGTCCTGACACTACATACATGTACCAGAAGGCTCATGATTAACATTATAGTTGCCTCCAGGGGAAATGAGGGAAAGCACATGATGACTATTAACAAGCTAGAGCAACAACTCTCTGTAAGAGAGACTGGCACAGCTGGCTCAGTAGGCACAGACTATTTTATTTCTGATCATTCTGCCCTTAAAATAAGAAGTGAAGTGCCTCTCCTGATCTCTCAGCCTCTAACTGTGCCTTATCATTAATATCATTCTGGCTGGAATTATGCTATTAAATTTCAAATGAAACACAGAGAAGCAATAGAGCGACATCATCGGAAAGCTCATATAAATATTGATTATGTGTTTAGCTTTTATTGCTGGAAAAGGCCAGTTAAAGCACATTGAACCAGACGCCGTAAAAAGACTGTTCAGCCACTCGGAACTTGACTAATTCCTGGTGGCACGAATATCATCATGTTAATAACCCCTGTGCTCAGTCTGAAAAACAACCACATTTCGGCAAAAGACAGGCGAGATCTATCACACTTTAGTGAAGCCAATCCGGTTCTGGTATGTGCTTAGTCTACATTTAAGCTCTCTAAATCTTCCAGATGGAAGTCAGGGTACCTCGTAATGTTGGCCCATTAACTTTTCAGAAGTGGAATCCATATTTCCACCGACATTTCATTGCTTGTTTAAAGACATATACTGTTAAAACACTTGTAGAGGAGAATTCACTCTATGCATTATGGAGGGACCCACAATAAAAGAGGAGATTTCTGTCATTTAAGGATCTATTAGATGTAGTAATGGCTGGAATATTGAGGGTCTTGGATCTAAGAGTGTCCAAAAACATTGTGGAAATTCATTAAGATTGGCATTTTGAACACTTGTCTTAAAATTCCCCCGGATGGCAGTCCTCTAGCATCTTAGTAAATGCGGACGTTAAATTCTGCCAATTCGGAACCTGTAAATGCCTAAGGGTAAATCTACATGATAGATACCCTATGTGCAAAAAAATAAAAAGAATCAAACATTTCATTTTAAAAGCCAGAATGAAAAATTGTTATGCATCGGAAAAGCCACAACACATTCCTCCATATGAATTTACTAAGTATGTGAGAATTCACCCGTAAAGGAGGTGCCAATTTTTAAGAGTATCCCCCACCCATAGGGTATATCTGATATATCAGGTCAAATGCATGATGCAATACAAATGTTAATCCAGGGTATGTCAAGGTATATGCAGTGGCTAAAAATCCACAGGAACTGCACTATTTTAAAGATAAAGCACCAAATTGTCAGGAACAATCACTGGCAAAGAACACCTGGGAAATCTGGGTACTATATCTAAGCCTACTTATCTTCACACACTGGAGACCTCACTGGAGACCTCAACGGGAATTAATCTTTACTTAAGAAATGCCAAAAAAAAAGAAGAAGAAGAAAACAAGGCTACACAATAATTAATGAAAAATAGTAATCTTTATTACACTTAGAAAGCATAAAAAATATATATAATATGAGTGCATCACAGGGCGAGATATTCAATGCACGCCAGGTAATAGGTCCTAAATAGAGATGAGCGAACATACTCGTCCGAGCTTGATGCTCGTTCGAGCATTAGCGTACTCGAAACTGCTCGTTGCTCGGAGGAATACTTTGCCCGCTCGAGAAAATGGCATCTCCCGCCGTTTTGCTTTTTGGTGGCCAGAAACAGAGCCAATCACAAGCCAAGAGACTCTGCACTCCACCCAGCATGACGTGGTACCCTTACACGTCGATAGCAGTGGTTGGCTTGCCAGATCAGGTGACCCTGGAATAGACTAGCCCCTACCCGCGCTGCTCGGATCATTCTGTGTCTGGATGCCGCTAGGGAGAGAGCTGCTGCTGGTCAGGGAAAGCGTTAGGGTGTTCTATTAGAATAGTGTTAGGCAGGAGTGATTCTACAAGAACCCAACAGCCCTTCTTAGGGCTACAATAACGTTATACTTTTTTTTTTTATTTGCTTGTGGCTGGGCTTGCTGGCACTAGTAGTGCAGCTAGTACCATATTCTGAGGAATTTGCAGGGGGACTTGCGACCGTTGTGTTTAGCTCTTAGTGACACACATATCCACCTCAAACACCAAAGTGGGACAATTTATTAGGGGTTTGAGTAGAATTAGGCAGAGCCTGCTGATTTTTTATTTTTTTAGCTGTTTTTCATTTTATAGCTCAAACTCCTCTTGCAAAGCAGAGTGCTTTCAGTGTCGGCTACAAAATAGCCATAGGAGAACCCCAACGGCTTACTTAGGCCTACAATAGCGTTATATTTTCCTTTTTTTTGTTTGCTTGTGGCTGGTCTTTGCAGGCACTAGTAGTGCACTAGTACCTACTGTGAGGAATTTGCTGGGAGACCTGCGACCGTGTGTTTAGCTCTTAGTGACACCGCATATCCACCTCAAACACCAAAGTGGGCAATTATTAGGGGTTTGAGTAGAATTAGGCAGAGTCTGCTGATTTTTTTTTTTGTTTTAGCTGTATTTAATTTTATAGCTCAAACTCTCTGCAAAGCATGTGCTCTCATTGTAGGCTACAATAGCCATAGGAAACCCAACGGCTTACTTAGGCCTACAATAGCGTTATATTTTCCTTTTTTTTGTTTGCTTGTGGCTGGGCTTGCTGGCCAAGTAGTGCAGCTAGTACCAATATGTGAGGAATTTGCTGGGAGATACCTGCCGTGTGTTTAGCTCTTAGTGACACCATATCCACCTCAAACACCGAAGTGGGACATTTATTAGGGGTTTTGAGTAGAATTAGGCAGAGTCTCTGATTTTTTTTTTTTTTACCTTTATTTCATTTATAGCTCAAACTCATCTGCAAAGCACAAAATCCAGTTTGTGCTGTCAGTGTAGGTTAAACTAGCCATAGCAATAGGATAGCATCGTTTTTGTAAAAAATAAAAACTAAAAAAAAATAAACACAAATTTTTTTTTTTAAGTTTACACTTTAATTTGGAAATGTTTAACCCCGAGGGCTAGGGGTAGAGGACGAGGGCATGGACGTGGCGTCCAACACTGCAGGGGTCAGAGGCCGTGGTCCTGGACGGGGTGAGAACCACCTGCTGAGGGGGTAGCAGGGGAACGCCGCAGAGCTACACTCCCTAGGTTCATCATGTCTCAAGTTACTGGGACTCGTGGTAGAGCACTGTTGAGGCCAGAACAGTGCGAAGAGGTGATGTCGTGGATTGCGGACATGCTTCTAGCCATTTGTCCACCAGTCAGTCTTCCACCAGTCCACCCATGTCACCGAATCGCCTCCTCAGCTCCTCCACCTCAGCCTCCTTCCCCCCAGTCTGCCCCCTCCCACCAAAATTTGGCATTTGAACCGGCATACTCTGAGGAACTGTTTTCTGGACCCTTCCCACAGTCACAAACCACTTGTCCTGCTGCTGCTGACTATTTTCCGATGCCAGGTTTTCCACCAGTCGCAGTCTGGGTGATGATACATTATTACGAGTGGAAGAAGTGTGTAAAGAGGTGTCGGAGGATGAGGAGACACGGTTGTCAGACAGTGGTGAAGTTGTTGTCAGGGCAGGAATTCCAGGGGGGCGACTGAGGGATCGAGGATGATGAGGTGACAGACCCAAGCTGGGTTGATAGGCCGGTGAACACAGTGCTTCTGAGACGGAGGCGAGTCCTATAGCAGAACAGGTTGGAAGAGGCAGTGGTGGGGCCAGACGGAGAGGCAGGGCCAGAGCTGGTGCATCACGCGCCAAATGTTGCCCGTAGTCAAGCTCCCGTGCGAGGGCTAGATTTCAAAGTCTGAGGTTCTTTAAAAACACCGATGACCGACGGACTGTGTGTGCAACCTTTGCCAAACCAGGATCAGCAGGGGTTCCACCACTACTAGCTTAACTACCACCAGTATGCGCAGGCATCTGAATGCTAAACACCCACTCAATGGCACCAAGCCCTTCACCTCCGGCCGGGCACCACCACTGCTCCTTCCCCTGTGTCATCTGCTGTCAGCCCCCTGCCCAGGACCCGGCCCAAACACCTCCCGTGCGAAAACCCCATCTTCGCCTCCACGATCCTCACACGCATCCACCAGCGTTCAGCTCTCCATACCCAGACGCTGGAGCCAAAGGGGTATAGCGCAACCCACCCACACGCCCAAGCCCTCAACGTCCACATCTCCAATTGCTTAGCCTGGAGATGCTGCCCTATAGGCTGGTAACCGAGGCCTTTCGAAACCTCATGGCGGCGTCCTCCCCGGTATTCGGTCCCCAGCCGCCACTACTTTTCCGTGTTGTGCCGTCCCAGCCCTGCACAAGCACGTGTCAGAGAACATCCTCCGTCCCCTGACCAACCCGTTTCTGACAGGTCCACCTGACCACGGACACGTGGACGAGTGTTGCCGGGCAGGGCCACTATATATCGCTGATGGCACATTGGGTTAACTTGGTGGAGGCTGGGACCGAGTCTGACCCTGGGGCTGGTCATATACTCCGACGCCGAGGATTGCGGGGTCCTACCTCGTCCAGGTCTCAAAGGCCTACTATGCCTCCTCCTCCTCCCCACCCCCCTCCACCTCCTCCTCGAATTACTATCCGTGGGCATGGCCGCCTCAGTCGTTAGCTCTAGGCACAGCAGCAGTGCCATCGCTAAGCGACAGCAGGCGGTGCTCAAACGGCTGAGCCTAGGCGATAAAAGGCACACCGCCCAGAAGTTATTACAGGGCATCACGGCGCAGACTGATCTTGTGGCTGGCACCGCTGAACCTGAACCAGCATGTTGTGTGTGACAACGGCCGTAACCTGGTGCAGCCTGCAACTCGGCAGACTGACACATGTGCCATGCGGCCCATGTGTTAAATCTCATAGTTCAGCGTTTCCTCAAGACATACCCCAATCTGTCTGATTTGCTCACGAAGGTGCGCCGCATCTGTGCGCATTTCAGGAAGTCCAGCACAGAGCTGCCACTCTCAGGGCAGCGCAGCGCCCCTCCAACTGCCCGCTCACCGACTGTTGTGCGACGTGCCCACGAGGTGGAATTCAACACTATCCATGTTATCCAGAGTTTCCCAGCACGCAGAGCGATTGTAGACTGCCAGATGTCAACTTCCACCGAACTGGTAGTCAGGTCAGTCAGCTTCCCTCAAGTCACAATGAGGAGTGGACGTGGATGTCTGGATGTCTGTCAGGTGCTGATAACTTTGAGGAGTCAACACAGATGGTCAGTGGTGATGCCGCCACATCACCTCACCATCCCGCTGCTTGGCTGTTGAAAAACTCTCTGGTCAGCATGAAGTCGGAAGCTTTGCGCTCGTCCAAGAGACGGGGGAAGAAGATTCCCTTGTTGATAGCCAAAGCACCCTTAGGTCTGTTCTCAGCGCATATCGGAGGAGGTGGGGTGGAGGAGGATGAGAGGAAGAGGAGGAGAATGTTGGCAAGACAGAAGAGGGGACCATGTTCAGTCCTTCACTGTTCAGCGTGTATGGGCAGAAGAAGAGGAGTTGGAGGAGGAGGAAATGGACAGTCAGGCCAGTGAGGGGAGAGAATTCTTGCGCTTTGGGACTCTGGCGCATATGGCAGATTTCATGCTAGCTGCCTATCCCGTGACCCTCGCGTTCAAATAATTTATTCCAGCACCGATTACTGGGTATCACTCTCCTGGACCCACGGATACAGGAAATCTTTCCACTCTCTCCCTGGAGAGGAAAGTAGTTGTGAGAGTGCATGAACACCGCAGGCCCTGGTGCACAAGCTGAAACAGTATTTCTCTCTGACAGCGCTAGCGGCAGAGGGCGTACTTCTGCGGGACAAGTAGCGAGGAGAGTAGGCGACCAGGCAGCTTGTCCACACTGGCAGGGGTACGCTTTACAAGGCCTTTGCCAGTTTATGTCACCCCCAGCCAACTGTCCGCACCTGTCCCCAGTCGGCAGAGTAGGGCTGATCTTACAGAAAGATGGGAGGGAGTACGTAGCTGACCATACCATCGTCCTAAATGATCACACAGCTCCCTACAACTACTGGGTTTACGCTGGACATGTGGCACGAACTGGCGCTGTACGCCTTGGAGTTCTTGCCTGCCCTGCCGCTAGCGTGGTTGTCCGAGCGGGTTTTCAGTGCAGCTGGTGGCATCATCACCGATAAGCGACACGCCTGTCGATGACAGCGCTGACGGCTGACGCTTTCAGATGATAAAGCCTGGATTTCTCCGCATTTCCATTCTCCACCAGGGTGAAGAAGCTGAACCTGAATATGTATGCACTCCTCCTCCTCATTGTCCTCCTTCTCCTCCTCTTTGTACACTAAGCAGAGAGGACCGGGTATTTTTTTGCCAGGGCCAACTGGCTCTGGCTATAGTACTCTAGGAAAAGGAACCTCTCAAATGTTACTAACAATTATGTTACTCTTTTTTTTTCTGGACCAGCTCCTGCTCCTGCTTTTGAAAACTTTTGGACTGCCACATACACACTCACATCTATTATTTTTCGGGGCCCTACCTGCCTCTCTGTGTTGAAACTTTTTGGACTGCCACCTACAGCCCTCTTATTTATCTTGTTGAGCACAGCTACCCTGCTCCTCTGGTTTGAAACTTTTGGACTGCCCCATACGGCACTCAATCATTAATTTTTCTGGAGGACCAGCTCCTGCTCCTCTGGTTGGAACTTTTTTGGACTGGGCCACAATACGACACTCAACATGTAATTTTTCGGGAGGACCAGCTACCTGCCCTCTGGTTGGAAAACTTTTGGACTGCCACATACAGGCACTCCAAATTAAATGTGTCTCTAGCAGCCTCGCCAACACGTCTCTTTTTAGCTGCCAGCACGCGTGTCTCCATTGCTACCTCCACACGTCATCGACAGAGTCCCAAAGGTCATGTCCATGTAGAGCTGCCTCCATACATGGTCCCCTTATCAAACGAGCTGTGGCAGGCAGAATTTTGGATTGTTTTCATGCTTCCATGTTACTTTGCGTCCACCCCTGCTGTGTAATCCCAAAAATATACTGGCAAACTTTTATCTTACCATATTATTTCAGCGCTCTTGCGCATCTGTTTACATTCCCCTCACCCCCATATCCTAATCCTTAGAAGAACGCTACTACACTTCTGTCTTATACAAAGGTTCTTAAAAGTGCTTTTGGGAGTAGCCTAGAGACAGGGGGCTTGGATTGGCGAAAGCTCGCCTGGCAGCGGAGCGCCAGCTCCATCCCAAGATCCAACTAACTAGTTTTAACTGCAGCACCTTTAATCTACTACTAGTTCACTGCCTCCATACATGGTCCCCTTATCAAACGACTGTGCAGGCAGAATTTTGGGTTTTTCATGGCTTCCTCATCAAACTTGTTAACTTGTTCGCCACCCTGCTGTGTATCCACAAAATATACTGGCAAACTTTTATCATTTACCGATATTATTGAGCGCTTCTTGCTCCACCTCCTTTGGTTCCTCTCTGCCACCCATTGGTTTAAAGCCTGAGTCCATTTGGGGTATGTTGCCAAGTACACTTCTCCTATCCTTTTTTGGCACTCACCGGCCACTTTATTAGGTACACCTGTCCAACTGCTCGTTAACACTTAAAGGAAACCTACCATTTCAAATGGTCGGTGTAAGCTGTAAACACCGAGCACCAGCTCAGGATGAGCTGGTGCCGGTGCTTAGTTTCGTTAGTGTTATAAACCGCGGTATCGCGGTTTTAACACTTTTGATGGGCAGAGAAGGGCTTCCGAAAGGGCATAAAGGACACTCTCTCTACTTAAGGGTTTCTGTATTTTCTGATCCGTTAGCCTCCGCCTCTTATGCCGATGTCCAACAGTTTACTTTCACTGCGAATTGGCACGATGATTCTTTCCATGATCAAGGTGTGCTATGGCTGATAATTGCCGGCTAGGGCACACATCTCTCTCATGTGACTGTGCTAGCATCTGGTAAAGGTGGGAATACAGTAGTGAGGGATGGGAAACAATATGTGGATGTGGTAAAAAGATTGCTGGGGGATCGAGACACATATGAGATACTACCACGGATCCAACCCAAATAGTTTTAACGATTGAAAGACATCTTGGATAAAGGTATAGCCAGAAATCTTATAACAAGGATTGTATTATACATATCTTTTCAACAAGAAACCAAACCATATTCCAACATTTACGCCCTTCCAAACTCTTTTAAACTAAACTCTCCAATACCAAGATGCCCAAATTGTGTCCGGTATGACACATAAACAGGGTAATCATGAGTATGTTGAACAGGATTCTGCGCCCCTTTCGGTCCATGTTACCATCGTTACCTAAAGGGACACACAAGATGTTATAAATAAACTACATGACATCAGAGTACCCAGGAAATCCTAGTAGATAGACACGCGGGTTTGTATTCCAATATCAACACGCACTTAGGCTTGCTGCAGTAAAGTGTTTTGGAAACAAAGGGGATCCAGTTTTCTGACCATAATACTTACCCTAACACTTCTGGATTTTTTACTCTCTCACCATTATTTTTTGTTTGGCGGTAACCTTTTTACCACCAGGTGAAAGGTACTGCCATGGGCCATAATCTGGCACCCACTAATGGCTGACCTATCGTGAGTGGTGGGAATTCAATGGGAAAAACTAAGATACAGACCACCTGTTGTTTTGGGCCGATAATTGACGACGTCCTCATCCTCTGAAATAGTGAAGAGGACGTCTTTTTCATCCGGGTGTTTAAGTGTTAATGAGAAACAAGTATCGGGATATGAAATCATTCCAGAAATTCACCACATCGAAATAATTTCGGATAAATAAGGGAATAAGGAGATCTTTGAAACTACAGTTACCGTTAAAATCACATCCAAAATACTATTGAACTGGCGAATATCTGCATCCCAAACCCTAAAAAGGGGGATCCCAGTTGGACAATATACGGGCAAAATGGAACTGCTCCTCAGAGGAAGCCTTGATAAGAGTATGATTTCTATACGAAAGGGTTCCACGTGGATACCCACGTAAAACTTGGAAACGAAGCATATAGAAGAGCAAAATTTCCAACAGAGACGTATTATGAACTATGTTTGAGAAAGAAGAAAAAATCAAAAATGTGTTTGTTTAGGGGGTAATTTACTCATGCATACAGATATAATGAAAATTTAAACAAATACTGGCCCGTCTTTCAATCGATGAGGATCTACGAGGGGCCTCAATAAGTACCTGTGTTTGACGACAGAGGGACGTCCTGAGGTGTTCCTGAGTGGTGTTATCTCGAGTGCTGACCATCGATCAAACGCATGATCACTATCTTCGTATAGTCATAACATTAGCATTTTTTCGGTTGACAGAGGCTTGGATTTAGGACTTATTTTTACGTGAGGAGGTTCTTTCATTGGGAAACATTTTGGTGAC
The DNA here is from genome assembly GCA_019512145.1 of Engystomops pustulosus. NCBI lineage: Eukaryota > Metazoa > Chordata > Amphibia > Anura > Leptodactylidae > Engystomops > Engystomops pustulosus. The sequence continues at coordinate 128,051,167 of CM033646.1, forward strand.
ATAACTTTTTGTTCACTTTAGAACATTTTTTTTTTGTTACACCACGTTCACCAATCAGGTCCAAAATAATCTTCTGAATACGGGGGTGGTTTCAAGTACCAGGTTGATGACCGGGGGGGGGGTTGGTGTGGGTACCTGAGGGAAGATGGTGTTATTCATCGTGTGTGCTGCTAGCTATAAAACGACGGCTAACTAACAATTGCAGAACGGATTGGTTGTTAGTTTGGATTTGGCCAGACATTTGAGTAAAAGTTTGTTTTGTGTTTTCGCCAAGATGAAGAAGAGCAGTATGTTTGGTAATTCGCTTTTTGTTTGGTGGGAAAAATGTGAGGAGATAAAAAGCAAAGTCGGATGCTTTGTATGGAACACTTTGCCATTTATGACCACGGTAGATTTTGAGTTCAATGCATTTAAACGTGGAGGCGAAACATCTGTTTGAACGAGGAGTGACCAGGACGGCCCGGCAGACGGGGTTATGAGAAAGAAATCAGTCAAAATGTCCACGACATGATACTCGGTGATGGACAAACGAACGTGCACAAAGTAGAGAGCCGTCGGTGTGTCGACTTTTCAATGGCAATTAATATTTACAGATAAAGTTGTCGATAAAAACAATGGTCGCCCGATGGGTGCGCGATTTGCTCACGGTGCGACAACAAAGGGATGCGGCTGGTTAAATGTGAAGCAGTGTTTGGAGCAGATAAAGTTCAAAGATGCAGGACCTTATCTGTGGGAAAGAGCTCAAACGACGGTCCGGATGAATCCAAGAAAATCTGAAGGTTTGTGAAGGAATATTATGTAGTGGGACCGGGAGCTCTATATTCTTCTCGTCCCTCAGTTTTATTCCGAATTCTACGTATTACATGTATATCAATCCAATAGAGTGCCCTTGACCTGTTGAACCATTAACACTCAGATGAAAATAAGGCACCATCCAGACACTAACATCTAAGCAGTTCCGTGTTCTGGGTGGTGCCTTATTCCGTCTGAAGGCGGTAATGGTTCACCAGGTCAAGGACTCTAGTGGAGAGATATACTGTAATCCGTGATGAATTTCGGAATAAAACTTGAGGGACAGAAGATTATATTTTTTTTGGTATGCGAATGGCATCATCCTTATGGATTTTTTAGTAAGGAAGAATGAATCACTGGACAATACTCAGTGAGTTATTATGAATTGCGTTAAGAATTGCTGCTGCACCCCCGGGGTATTCACATGATCTGGTTCCCTGCACTTTTTCAAGTTCCTGACATGAACGAATAGCTCTGGGGAAGAAAGGAAAGAAAAAGGAAGTCCACGCCGAACAGCGGCGTATTTTGGAGAGGTTTGACAATCCTAGCTTTTGGAAGGGGTTAAAAAATGGTGAACGTTGGGAGAAGAAAGGGGACTATGTTGAAAATAAAAAAAAAAATTGGGGGAAAAAATGTGTCTTCCATTTTAAACACTAGTCTGATTGAACGCCCTCGTATATGCCAAAGTCAAGCAGTTTATACGAATGGAAGAACTTATAAAAGCTGCAAACAATCTAAAACTGTAAAGAGTACTGCGTAATTTATATTGCACAAGTGGGTGTCCAAAACTTTAAGCGCTGTCCTATGGAGGGAGGAGGGGTTCACCTTCCTCTCACTCAGCACACGTTAATGTGGTTTGCCAACCAGAATCAGCGGATATTGACATAACTATTGCAAAACAATGTAACAGGAATGTTGGTAAATACTGAATAACATTGACCTTACCTGTGATACTGTCTTTACAAACCTGTTAGTAGTGACATCTAATGAACTCAGAAGTGAATTGCCTAAAATGAGGGGATTGAAATTGCAATGGAAGGGGTGTAAGTCTAAGGGATATTATCGGGTACTAGATGTCCACCAGATAAGGAGTCTACGGGAGAAGAATTTGAAAAATAATATGAATCTGAATTCTCTCAAGGATGCCCTTCAGGTTCTTGGTTCTTCCAGCTCCTCTGTGAAATCCCGGCCCGCAGGCAGGAATTGGAAGGGGGATTCAGCACGCAGTGATAGATCTCTAAGCCCGCTCGTGATTGTTTGAGTCGTCCTCGCTGTCGGCCTTTGTCCTGAAAGAAACAACAAAAACCACAACTATAACCTTCCGACCATTCACAGTATCCAGCAGAATTATCATCCACTCCAGGTCAAATTTACCCTCTCTACGTCTCCTCTTCATCACCTTCATCCTCACAGGGAACAGTTCAGTTTCCAGGTTCCCAGGGTGGGAAACCTCGAATGAGTCTCTGAGCCCGGACGGCACAGTGGTCCCGCGAATAGGCGGGACTATTACACGAAAGAATAATATAGAAACCAACATGATTTCTTTGGTCTTTTACTATTTTAGGGAAGCCCAGCTTGTGCCAGACATCAAAAAATAAGTTGAAAAAGGAAAGTGTTCCCCTTCGCGTCAATCTTAGTAAAAGGCTTTTATTTAATGATCTTCACCTTACAGCAATGTTACAGGAGTAAAAAACCTCCCTCTATAGTTAACAGACGGTGCTATGTGGTGCACTCCCCCGCTCCTTCTAATTACACAACAGCAATGATACACATCAAACACCAGAGAAACACAGCGAGAGGACGGGGAAGGAGGAGGGTGAGGAGCAGATATAACAGACACAACACAGCGAATGTTCGTTGAGGGACGGGGAAGGAGGAGGGTGAGGAGAAGATATCACAGACACAACACAGCGATCAGCGAGGGACGGGGAAGGAGGGAGGGTGACGGGCAGATATTCACAGACACAAACGCGAGAGGGACGGGGAAGGGAGGGGAGGGTGAGGAGCAGTCTCCAAGACACAACACAGCCGAGAGGGCGGGGAAAGGAGGAGGGTGAGCGGGGCAGATATCATAGCACACAACATGGGGAGAGGAGGACGAGGACGGGGAAGGAGAGGAGGGTGAGGAGCAGATATCACAGACACAACACAGCGAGAGAGGAAGGGAAGGAGGAGGGGGTGAGGATGCAGATATCAACAGGACACAACACAGCGCTTGAGGCGCGGGAGGGAAGGAGGGGAGGGGTGAGGGGCAGTATTCACAGGACACAATACTGGGGAGAGGACGGGGAAGGAGGAGGGTGAGGAGAGATACACAGACACAACAAAGCGAGAGGACAGGGAAGGAGGAGGGTGAGGAGCAGTATATCACAGACACAACACAGCGATGAGGGACTGGGAAAAAGGGGAGGAGGGTGAAGGGGCAGCAGAGATATCACAGAACAACATGGGGACGAGGACGGGGAAGGAGGAGGGTGAGGGGCAGAATCACAGGACCCAACACAGACGAGGGACGGGGGGGAAACGGAGGAGGGGGTGAGGAGCAGATAGCCACACAGACACAAACAAGCGAGAGGACGGGAAGCGAGGAGGGTGAGGGGAGATATCACGACACAAACAGCGAAGAGGACGGGGAAAGGAGGAGGGTGAGGGGCAGATATCACAGGATACAACACAGCGAGAGACGGGGAAGGCGGAGGGTGAGGAGCAGATATCACAGACACAACACAGCGAAGAGGACGGGGAAGGGAAAGGAGAGGGTGAGGGGCCAGCAGGGCAGTATACAGACACAACAAAGCGAAAAGAGGACGGGGGAAGGAGGAGGGTGAGGGGGCAGATATCACAGACACAACACAGCGAGAGGGACGGGGAAGGAGGAGGGGTTCGGAGCAGAGATCACAGACACAACACAGCGAGAGGACGGGGAGGAGGAGGGTGTGAGGGGCAGATATCACAGACCAAAACACAGCCTGAGAGGACGGGGAAGGAGGGAGGGTGGAGGAGCGATATCAAGACACCAACAGCGATGAGGACGGGGGAAGGAGGAGGGTAGGAGCAGATATAACAGACAAACATGGGGAGCAGGAGGGGAAGGAAGGAGGGTGAGGGGCAGATACAAGACACAACACAGCGAGGGAGCCGGGGAAGGGAGGAAGGAGGAGGGTGAGGGGCGATATCACAGACACACACAGCGAGAGGACGGGGAAGGAGGAGGGTGAGGGGCAGTATCACAGGAACAACACAGCGATGAGGAGGGGCAGGAGGAGGTGTGAGGGGCAGATATACAGACAGCAAACAGCGACGAGGACGGGGAAGGAGGAGGTTGAGGGCAGATATCACAGACACAACACAGCGAGAGGGACGGGAAAGGATAGGGAGGGGACTTTGGAGCCACAAGCTGCCCCTAGTTTATTCTATGACCATTGTGAGGGAATGGAGCCCAGCAATGCCACCATGGCATCAAAAATTGAGTTGAAACTCATAATTGTTCCTATCCCCGGAAATTCTTAGTAAAAGGCTTTATTGAATGGCATAAGTCAAGTACTACATGTTGCACAGACATACAGCGCTATACTGTGTCGCAGCACAGACCACGACACGACATATATCAATAAATTAAGATTCAACGTAGTGTTGACAGCACACAGGAGTATAATCCTCAACCATGGCATGACAACACTATACTAGCACTGCTCTCTCAATTGACCTAACTAAACACGCATTGCATTCAATTATGGCGACGACACAGTGTAAAAACGGCAAAAGGTGCGGGGTGGAAGGGGAGGGGTGGGGGGGTACACTTGCCCGAAGCTTTATTGAAAGACAGACACAGAATGGAAAAACAAGGAAGGGAACCTAGAAAAGTCCCCTTCCTGGGTTTGGGCCTTTGCATATGGATGCGTGACCCAGAATCCCCTGTAAAAGTCCAAATCCAGTGGAAAGTGAGTGTTTCTGGTATTTGCCAGATAAACACAGCCTGTAATTGCCTAACAACCTAATCAAGCAAGTCCAGCATTTAACAAAGTCCGCAACTCCAGTCCTGAAGTCCAAATTACATTTAAGTGTAAATTTGGGAAAGGATATGGGGTGAATACACCGACCCAAACCAGAGAGAACACACTAACTCATTGCAGAAGTAGATGTGACTTTAACCCAGCACTGCAAGGCTGTAGTGCTAACCATTGAGCCACCTAGCAGTCCCTGTTTCTATCTTTGACCATGTGAAGGAAGCCCAGCGTGCGCCGGGCATCAAAAAATTAGTTGGAACTCATAATTGTTCCTCTCCACGGAAATCTTTAGTAAAAGGCGAAAGATTTTTGCGTTCTGAAGAGAAACCAGAGTATACCTATAGAGAGGAGAGGGCATAGCACAGGATCGGGCTCCACTCACTGCACTCATGGAGAGGACACCATCTGTGTACAAGTGGTGAATTTCCCTCCCCGGCACCTTGTATCTGACCTGATACTAAACGTCACAGTGTTAATATCTCCTTATAATTTGTAGACGAGTTTGATGTGGAGACGGATGCGGATGCATATGGGTAACAATGCACTCAGAGGGAAGCTGTCACAGCGTAGGAAGTGGTCACCGCAGCTCGAGCTTCTACAGAGAAGGCGGGAGATTCCTGCAGTGATCGCTCTCTATGGTGGAGGGGGAGAGCATCTGGTCTCAGCAGAGAGAAGACATCGGGGCGGAAAGGCTCGGGGAGGAGGGATCAGCCGAATAAAGAGCCAGTGGTATATATGTATTTGCACAGATTATCCCGGAGATATGGGGGGGGCTTTTTATTAACATAATTCACAGAATACGGAACAAACTTTTAGAATACGGGTAAGTGGATGGACACTTGGGGTCTCCATCACAGGCTTTGCTGCAACATAGAGCAACATTGTAATATCAACTATGGGTGATAATTAGATGAGTATCCAATCCTGTTTTTTACTTCATGGACGATTGGAAGGAGCGATCTTTTAGGGAACTGGGTCCGGGTGGGTTCGGGGTGGGGGTGGACTGTTCTTTTATGTTTCTTTTGTATCCACTGTGTTTATATTGTCTATGCTTCCTGTGTATCCAATTGATGTGATAATTTGGTGTACATGACTATTGTGCAAAGCCATTTACATGTCCATGATTTGTTTATTTGTGAAACATTCAATAAAAATTATTTGAAAAAGTTAAATAAAAGCTAATTTCAAAAAGACTGGATAGGTCAGTTTGTCCCGTCTAACTAATGATGATGTACTTGATTACTTGTCACCTTCTTTGTTACAACTTAAAACTGAACTTATTGAAAAAAATACAATTCATCCTACAAAAAAAGAAGACCACATACAGCTGTGTGAGAGAAAAAGAAAACGTCACAGCTAGCGGAGTGCATTGACGAGAAAAATGAGAGAAATTGCCTGGGACTTGACAACTGGAAAAGTACTGAGATCTTGACAAGTTGCGGGATCGATGAATGAGAAATCCAAGACAAGTCCTTATGCCTGTTGATGACCTTAGTTCACACAGTGGGGGTCATTTATAAGGGCCGATTCGCGTTTCCGACGTGTTACCCGAATATTTCCGATTTGCGCTGATTGTCCTGATTGCCCCAGGATATTGGCGCACGCGCGCGGACCCGAATCCAACGTAGAGAACGCGCCGCTGGACACCAGAATACCATTTTCGGACTTTTGCCATACAGGAGATGTTCACCGTGTCTCTGATAGATCTGTGATTCTCCTTCTGACAGACTCTGGGAAGAGCCCTTTAAACACAAAAAGGAGAGATGAGAGAGGGCAGTCTTATCCGACCCCAGAAACGATAGGAAAGGGTGACTCTTCCAGCTGTTCACAACACTGTGCTGCAAATGTCAGGTTGACACAAAGAACATTTCACCCAGACAGGCGGGCACAATGCCCTGCCCATGAACCCATGAAGAGATCCGGTCAGAAACCTTCTTGTGATCAAGGGTGGGAAAAGGAAACATTGCCGCTTTTAGTTACCTTGAAAGGCAGCGCCTCAATTTAAGCATGGATTAGAAGAAGCCTAATAACATGATGGGAAGTCAACCAGTACCAGTATATACGGGAGTATAACCGAGTTTTTCAGCATAAAAATTGTGCTGAAAAACCCGGCCCAAAGCAAGAAGAGGACCGGAGGGTCTAAGAAATATTAATAAATAATCAAATGGTAAAAATAAAAACAACAATAAAAAATTCGAATCACCCCTCTTTCCTGAGAAACTGATATAAAAAAACTGAATAAACAGTAAAAATCACAAACACTTGCCGCTCCCAAATGCCGACCTATCAAAATATAAAAAACATTGCCAGCAGTGAACCACATAACGGAAATAGCGCCCCAAATGTCTGAAACGTGATTTTACAAAATTTTACATGACATAAAAAATTGTAAAAGGGTGTCAAAAGGTAACACAGTCCTCAGGGTAGCAAGTAAACGTCAGCTCACTCATCATCAACATTAACATGTTCTAATTTGGAAATGTATTAAAACACAATAATAAAACTTGTATAGATTTGGTTGTCAAGTGATCATACATGAATCAAGGATAAAATCAAAAGACGTATCATTTGGTGCACAGTGAAAGTAGTAAAAAACCGAGCCACCAGAAAGTGACACAATGGTTATTTCACAATTTTACCACATTTGGAATTTTTTTCAGCTTCCTGTACGTGGCATGGAATAATAAATAACGTCACTGAGAAGTAAAATGTATCACTCAAATTACTAAAAGTTACTAAAGTTTCACACAGCTTCTGTACACAAAAAAATGAAACGATTTAAATAGTGCAGGACTGGGTCCATACACTAGGGGGAATATTTACAAAAGGTCAATGTGGCCTCACTGAGACCATTGGTTCATTTTTACAAAAAACATCACTTTTATGGTTTATATAAAGGAAAGAAATCTTATTGTAATATTCAAGTGGATAATAGTAATCTTGAATAATAATCTTTATTAATATAGCGCTATCAATTTCATAGCTTACAATCATAGGGGACATGTACAAATATAATATACATATTACACAGAACAAACAGGAATGAGGGCCTGATCACAGACTTCACAGTCTATGAGGATGAGGGTGTAGTCTATGATGAGGGGGACAGCAAGAGCTTACAGTCTTGAGGATGAGGGGGTGACACAAGAGCAATACAGTCTTGGAGGATGAGAAGGTGACACAAGAGCATACAGTCTATGAGGATGAGGGGTAGGTGACACAAGAGTACAGTCTATGAGGTGAGAGGGGGGGGAAACCAAGAGCTTACAGTTGATGAGGAGGGGCAGTGACACAAGAGCTTACCATTCTATGAGGATGATGGGGGGTGACCACAGAGCTTACAGTCTATGAGGATGAGAGGTGCAAGGTTACAGTCTGAGGATGAGGGTGACACAACAGCTTTACAGTCTATGAGGATGAGGGGGGGTGACACAAGAGCGTACAAGTCTATGAGGATGAGGGGGGACACAAGAGCTTACGGTCTATTGAGAATGAGGGGGTGACAAGAGCTTACAGTCTATGAGGATGAAGGGTGTGACACAAGAGCTTATAGTCTATGAGGATGAAAGGGGACACAAGAGCTTACAGTCTATGAGGATCAGTGGGTGACACAGAGCTTACAGTCTATGAGGATGGGAGGGTGACACAAGAGCTTACGTCTATGAGAGAGGGGGTGACACAAGAGCTAACAGTCTATGAGGATGAGGGGGGTGACCACAGAGCTTACAGTCTATGAGGATGAGGGGTGGACACAAGAGTTTGTATAATGGTCCAGCCATTCTTTAAAGGGAACAATATAAATAATTTAATAAATAAAATTTTGCTCCTTGAACCAGCCATCAGCCGCATCTTATTTCATAGGTCAAATGGATTGAAAGATGCAGATGCAGAGAATCTGGAGCTTGGTATATATCTGCTGTTGCCGAATAACAGTTGGTGTGATCGGAAATAGGATGGTAGTAATATTTAAAGTGAATACGGAAGAACGTCGCTGCCAGTGCAGTGTTTGGCTGAAAGCGAGCCTGGCTGCTACATTAAGAATAGATTGTAGAGGGAGGAGTTTAGTGAGTGGGAAGACGATTAGTAGGGAGTTACAGTAGTCTAGTCGAGAGTAAATCAGAGCGACAATTAGCATATTTAGAAGTTTCAAATGTCAGAAGTGGTCGGATTCTGGAGATGTTCTGAAATGCTCCGGCAAGAGCGAGCAGAGATTGAAATATGGTGCGAAGGAGAGGTCACATGTCCAGCACAACCCCAAGACTGCGGCCTGCTGCCCCGGGCTATAGTGATCCCACAGACCGAGATGGAGAGGTCAGGGTTGGGTTGGTTAGGATAGAGTGGAAAGACAAGAAGTTCAGTCTTAGAGTAGTTATGTCCGAAGAGGAGGCATGTGTAGAGAAAGCAGAGAGACAAGAAGAGAGCGGACATGTGTTAGAGACAGCAGAGAGACAATGAAGACAGAGGACATGATGTTGAGAAACGCAGAGAGACAAGAGACAGAGGACATGATGTTGAGAAAACAGCAGAGACAGTCACTAGGGTTCTGGAGTAAGGCAGGGGTGATGTTACGTGCAGAAGTATATAGCTGGGTGTCATCAGTATAAAGATGATACTGGAAACCAACTCTTGCTGATGGGTTTGTCCAATGGGGGCAGTATAGAGGGAGAAGAGAAGAGGACCTAGGACTGAACCTGAGGAAGCCCGGACACTGAGAGGAGAGGAACCTAGGACTGAGCCTGAGGGAAACCCCAACACTGAGAGGAGAGGACCTAGGACTGAGCCTGAGGAACCCAACATTGAGAGGAGAGGACCTAGGACCGAGCCCTGAGGAACCCCGACACGAGAGGGAGAGGACCTAGACTGAGCCCTGAGGAACCCCGACACTGAGAGGAGAGGACCAGGACTGAGCCCTGAGGACACGACACTAGAGGAGGACAGAGACTGAGAGGGACACGAGAGATGAGAAGAGAAAGATCCAGAAAAGGAGACACTGAAAGTGCGGTCAGAGAGATAGAAGAAAACCAAGAGAGTGCAGAGTCTTCAGGCCAAGGAGTGAAGCCCTGAGGAGAGCTGGTGGTCCACAGTATCAAACGCTGCTTTTAGATCCAGGAGAATGAGGAGGAATAGTCACCTTTGGATTTTGAGTGAGGGATATTACATTGGAGACTTTAGACAGAGCAGTTTCAGTGGAGTACATAGAGCGAAACCAGATTGTAGGGGGTAAGGGGGAGTTAGCTGAGAGATAGCGGGTCCATAGAGAATAGACCAGCGTTCCAGGAGTTTGGAGAGGAAAGGGAGGTTAGAAAGGTCGGTAGTTGTAGCATGGATGGGTCAGGGAAGGTTCTTTAGTAAAGGGGGTAACCAACAGCCAAATGCATGAAAGAAAGAAGAGAAGACACAGAAGAGAGAGAGGGTTGAAGATTTTAGGGAGGTGAGAAGTGATGCGCTGGGGAGAGAGACTGTACCAGATGTGAGGGATGGGGTCACTGATGCAGGTAGTGGGGCGAGCAGAGGAGAGGGGCTGGACCACTTCTTTCCTCTGTGACCGGGGCGTGAGTGGATGAGCATTATTCCGGCGGATACAATCAATTTATCCTTAAAGTAGGTGCCAGATCTTAGCCCCAAGGTCTGTGACAGGTGGCTGCACCTTTGGTGTTAGTAAATAGTGAAGAGTATCAAGAGCCTTTTGGGTTGTGTGAGAGAGAGGATATGAGATTAGTAAAATAGACTGTTCAGCGAGGAGAAGGGAGCAGAGTTATAAAGTTTTAGCATAAATTGAAGTGTAAAGGTTACAGGATGTGGCATTATTTTCACAGACGTTCAGCAATCTTGGAGCACTGCGAGGAAACAGTTTGTTCAGTGTGCCAAGGTTGTCTGCGTGGGTGGTGAAAATTTGATGTGAGTGGTGCCATCTCATCTAGTGCGCTTCTGACAGGTTGATTAAGTGGTTAGTAGCCAGGTTGACAGGTAGCATTAGAGATGAGCGAACATACTCGCCGAGCTTGATTGTGTCGAGCATTAGCGTACTCGAAACTGCTCGTGCTCGGACGATACTTCGCCGCTCGAGAAAATGGCATCTCCCGCCGTTTGCTTTTGGCGGCCAGAAACAGAGCCAATCACAAGCAGTGGAGACTCTGCACTCCACCCAGCATGACGTGGTACCCTTACACGTCGATAGCAGTGGTTGGCTGGCCAGATCAGGTGACCCTGGGATAGACTAGCCCCTGCCCGCGCTGCTCGGATCATTCTCTGTCTGGATGCCATTAGGGAGAGAGCTGCTGCTGCTGCTGCTGCAGGGATAGCGTTAGGCTGTTATATTAGCTTACTGTTAGGCAGGAGTGAGTCTACAAAAACCCAACAGCCCTTCTTAGGGCTACAATAACGTTTTATTTTACTTTTTTTTTGTTTGCTTGTGGCTGGGCTTGCTGGCATTAGTAGTGCAGCTAGTACCATATTGTGAGGAATTTGCTGGGAGACTTGCGACCGTTGTGTTTAGCTCTTAGTGACACACATATCCACCTCAAACACCAAAGTGGGAAAATTTATTAGGGGTTTGATTAGAATTAGGCAGAGTCTGCTGATTTATTTTTTTTTACCTTTATTTCCTTTTATAGCTCAAAGTCATCAGGCACAGCACAAAATCTAGTTGTGTGCTGTCAGTGTAGGTTAGAAACTAGCCATAGCAATAGGATAGCATCGTTTTGTTTAAAAAAAATAAATAAAAAACACACACACAAAAAAAAAAATTTTAAGTTTACACTTTAATTTTGAAAATGTTTAACCCGAGGGCTAGGGGTAGAGGACGAGGGCGTGGACGTGGGCGTCCAACTACTGCAGGGGTCAGAGGCCGTGGTCCTGGGCGGGGTGAGAAACCACCTGCTGATGAGGGAGCAGGGGAACGCCGCAGAGCTACACTCCCTAGGTTCATCATGTCTCAAGTTACTGGGACTCGTGGTAGAGCACTGTTGAGGCCAGAACAGTGCGAAGAGGTGATGTCGTGGATTGCGGACAATGCTTCTAGCCATTTGTCCACCAGTCAGTCTTCCACGCAGTCCACCCATGTCACCGAAATCAGCACTCCTCCAGCTCCTCCACCTCAGCCTCCTTCCCCCCAGTCTGCCCCCTCCCAGCAAAATTTGGCATTTGAACCGGCATACTCTGAGGAACTGTTTTCTGGACCCTTCCCACAGTCACAAACCACTTGTCCGGTTGCTGCTGAGCAATTTTCCGATGTAGTGGAAGAAGTGTGTAAAGAGGTGTCGGACGATGAGGAGACACGGTTGTCAGACAGTGGTGAAGTTGTTGTCAGGGCAGGAAGTCCGAGGGGGGAGCAGACTGAGGGATCGGAGGATGATGAGGTGACAGACCCAAGCTGGGTTGATAGGCTGGGTGAACACAGTGCTTCTGAGACGGAGGCGAGTCCTATAGCAGAACAGGTTGGAAGAGGCAGTGGTGGGGCCAGACGGAGAGGCAGGGCCAGAGCTGGTGCATCTGCGCCAAATGTTGCCCGTAGTCAAGCTCCCGTGGCGAGGGCTAGATTTTCAGAAGTCTGGAGGTTCTTTAAAGAAACACCGGATGACCGACGGACTGTGGTGTGCAACCTTTGCCAAACCAGGATCAGCAGGGGTTCCACCACTGCTAGTTTAACTACCACCAGTATGCGCAGGCATATGAATGCTAAACACCCCACTCAATGGCACCAAGCCCGTTCACCTCCGGCCGGGCACACCACTGCTCCTTCCCCTGTGTCATCTGCTAGTCAGCCCCCTGCCCAGGACCACGGCCCAAACACCTCCCGTGCGAAAACCCCATCTTCGCCTCCACGATCCTCCACAGCATCCACCAGCGTTCAGCTCTCCATACCCCAGACGCTGGAGCGCAAAAGGAAGTATAGCGCAACCCACCCACACGCCCAAGCCCTCAACGTCCACATCTCCAAGTTGCTTAGCCTGGAGATGCTGCCCTATAGGCTGGTAGAGACCGAGGCCTTTCGAAACCTCATGGCGGCGGCCGCCCCTCGGTATTCGGTCCCCAGCCGCCACTACTTTTCCCGATGTGCCGTCCCAGCCCTGCACCAGCACGTGTCAGACAACATCATCCGTGCCCTGACCAACGCCGTTTCTGACAAGGTCCACCTGACCACGGACACGTGGACGAGTGCTGCCGGGCAGGGCCACTATATATCGCTGACGGCACATTGGGTTAACTTGGTGGAGGCTGGGACCGAGTCTGACCCTGGGGCTGGTCATATACTGCCGACGCCGAGGATTGCGGGGCCTACCTCGGTCCAGGTGTTTCAGGCCTACTATGCCTCCTCCTCCTCCCACCCCTCCTCCACCTCCTCCTCCGAACTACCATCCGTGGGCATGGCGCCATCAGTCGGTAGCTCTAGGCACAGCAGCAGTGCCGTCGCTAAGCGACAGCAGGCGGTGCTCAAACTGCTGAGCCTAGGCGACAAAAGGCACACCGCCCAAGAGCTATTACAGGGCATCACGGCGCAGACTGATCTGTGGCTGGCACCGCTGAACCTCAAGCCGGGAATGGTTGTGTGTGACAACGGCCGTAACCTGGTGGCGGCTCTGCAACTCGGCAGACTGACACATGTGCCATGCCTGGCCCATGTGTTAAATCTGATAGTGCAGCGTTTCCTCAAGACATACCCCAATCTGTCTGATTTGCTCACGAAGGTGCGCCGCATCTGTGCGCATTTCAGGAAGTCCAGCCCAGATGCTGCCACTCTCAGGGCAGCGCAGCGCCGCCTCCAACTGCCCGCTCACCGACTGTTGTGCGACGTGCCCACGAGGTGGAATTCAACACTGACCATGTTATCCAGAGTTTACCAGCAGCGCCGAGCGATTGTAGACTGCCAGATGTCAACTTCCACCAGAACTGGTAGTCAGGTCAGTCAGCTTCCTCAAGTCTACAATGAGGAGTGGACGTGGATGTCTGATATCTGTCAGGTGCTGAGTAACTTTGAGGAGTCAACACAGATGGTCAGTGGCGATGCCGCCATCATCAGCCTCACCATCCCGCTGCTTGGCCTGTTGAAAAACTCTCTGGTCAGCATGAAGTCGGAAGCTTTGCGCTCGTCACAAGAGACGGGGGAAGAAGATTCCCTTGTTGATAGCCAAAGCACCCTTAGGTCTGTTTCTCAGCGCATATCGGAGGAGGTGGAGGTGGAGGAGGATGAGGAGGAAGAGGAGGAGAATGTTGGCGAGACACAAGAGGGGACCATTGTTGAGTCCTTCACTGTTCAGCGTGTATGGGCAGAAGAAGAGGAGTTGGAGGAGTTGGAGGAGGAGGAAATGGACAGTCAGGCCAGTGAGGGGAGTGAATTCTTACGCGTTGGTACTCTGGCGCATATGGCAGATTTCATGCTAGGCTGCCTATCCCGTGACCCTCGCGTTCAAAGAATTTATTCCAGCACCGATTACTGGGTGTTCACTCTCCTGGACCCACGGTACAAGCAAAATCTTTCCACTCTCATCCCTGCAGAGGAAAGGAGTGTGAGAATGCATGAATACCAGCAGGCCCTGGTGCACAAGCTGAAACAGTATTTCCCTTCTGACAGCGCTAGCGGCAGAGTGCGTAGTTCTGCGGGACAAGTAGCGAGGGAGAGTAGGCGAGCAGGCAGCTTGTCCAGCACTGGCAAGGGTACGCTTTACAAGGCTTTTGCCAGCTTTATGTCACCCCAGCAAGACACTGTCACCTGTCCCCAGTCTCGGCAGAGTAGGGCTGATCTTTACAGAAAGATGGTGAGGGAGTACGTAGCTGACCATACCATCGTCCTAAATGATCACACAGCTCCCTACAACTACTGGGTTTCAAAGCTGGACATGTGGCACGAACTGGCGCTGTACGCCTTGGAGGTTCTTGCCTGCCCTGCCGCTAGCGTCTTGTCCGAGCGGGTTTTCAGTGCAGCTGGTGGCATCATCACCGATAAGCGTACACGCCTGTCGACTGACAGCGCTGACAGGCTGACGCTTATTAAAATGAATAAAGGCTGGATTTCTCAGAATTTCCAATCTCCACCAGGTGAAGGAAGCTCAACCTGAATAATTGATCCACTCCTCCTCCTCCTCCTCATTTTCCTCCTTCTCCTCCTCTTTGTACAGTAAAGCAGAGGAAACTGGCTATTTTTTGACAGGGCCCACTGGCTCTAGCTATAGTACTTTATGCATTTAATTTTTCTGGAGGGCCACCTACCCGGTCCTCTGTTTTAAACAATTTTTGGGAGTGCCACATACAGGCACTCAATCTATTCAATTTTTCTGGAGGGCCACCTACCTGCTCCTCTGGTTTGAAAACTTTTTGGACTGCACATACAGGCACTTAAATTTATTTAATCTTTTTGGAGGACGACTACTGCCTCCTCTGCTTTGAAAACTTTTTTTGACTGCCACATACAGGCACTCAATCTGTAATTTTCTGGAGGACCAGCTACATGCTCCTCTGGTTTGAAAAACTTTTTGGATGCCACATACAGGCACCAATTTATTTAATCTTTTTGGAGGACCAGCTACCTGCTCCTCTGTTTGAAAATTTTTTGGAGCTGCCACATACAGGCACTCAATCTATGTAATTTTTTCTGGAGGACCAGCTTCCTGCTCCTCTGGTTTGAAAACTTTTTGGACTGCCACATACAGCACTCAATCTATGTAATTTTCTGGAGGACCAGCTACTGCTCCTCTGGTTTGAAAACTTTTTGGACTGCCACATACAGGCACTTCCAAATTAAATTGTCTCCATAGCAGCCTCCACACTCTCTTTTTAGCTGCCTTCACACGTTGTCTCCATTGCTACCTCCACACCCGTCATCGCCATAGTGCCTCCAAAAGTAGTCCATATAGCTGCCTCCATACATGGTCCCCTTATCAAACGAGCTGTGTCAGGCAGAATTTTGGAT
The DNA here is from genome assembly GCA_019512145.1 of Engystomops pustulosus. NCBI lineage: Eukaryota > Metazoa > Chordata > Amphibia > Anura > Leptodactylidae > Engystomops > Engystomops pustulosus. The sequence goes on from CM033646.1 coordinate 128,066,872, forward strand.
TGTTTCATGCTCCATGTTAACTTTGTCGCCCACCCTGCTGTGTAACCACAAAAATATACTGGCAAACTTTTATCTTACCAATATTATTTAGCGCTTCTTGCGCATCTGTTACATTCCCCTCACCCGCCATATCCTAAACTTAAAGAACGCTACTACACTTGATCTTATACAAAAGGTTCTTAAAAGTGCTGTTTGGGAGTAGCTAGAGACAGGGGCTTGGATTGGCGAAAGCTCGCCTGGCAGCGGAGCGCCAGCTCCATCCAAGATCCAACTAACATAGTTTTAACTGCAGCACCTTTAATCTACTACTAGTTCACTGCCTCCATACATGGTCCCCTTATCAAACGAGCTGTGTCAGCAGATTTTGGGTTTTTCATGGCTTCCTCATCAAACTTGTTAACTTTGTCGCCACCCTGCTGTGTATCCACAAATATACTGGCAAACTTTATCATTTACCGATATTATGAGCGCTTCTTGCTCACCTCCTTTGGTTCCTCTCTGCCACCCATTGGTTTTAAGCCTGAGTCCATTTGGGTATGTTGCCATACACTCTCTAGCCTGCCGCGCTGCTGCCGCTGCCTCTTGCATAGTCCCCATAGTGTCAGGGTCATTATTGGATGTTTTAGATGCTATCTAGCCTCATTCGTCACTCTGTCATGGCATGCTGTTGCCCATAGTTTTGGCATAATGTGCGATTAAGCAGCCTCAGAGGCATCCATGCATGCTGCCCCTGCTGTTTCCTCGTCCATTTCCTTGTTTCCATCTTTTTCTGAGGTTCCAGGTGCGGCCAAGCTTCCCTGTGCAGATCCGTGTCCCCTGAAAAATGCTCGAGTCTCCCATTGACTTCAATGGGGCTCTTATTCGAGACGAGCACTCGAGCATCGGGAAAAGTTTGTCTCGAATAACGAGTACCCGACATTTTAGTGCTCGCTCATCTCTAGTCCTAAATAAGTAAGTATAAAGAGAGTAATTCCCGACTATAATAATAATACAAAATGAACAGGACAGTTATAATATGGTCAAAAGGTAGCAAAACATAAGAGCTAGTTATACATACACATGCTAAACAGGAAGTGAAGTAAGAAGTGTTTGCATAGCAACCCAAACAATATGGGCCCTGAGTCACAGAAGTGCACAACCCCGACGCGCGTTTCCACCCGCAGCAGGTCTTTGTCAAGGGGTTATAGGTAATAATTGTCGCTTTCTCCTGTCACTTAGTGCCATTTTCATCTACATCTTTGGCCTTAATGTTTTATCACTGGCTGTCTGCACTTCGTGACTCAGGGCCATATTGTTTGGTAGCTATTGCACACTTCTTACTTTAACTTTGCTTGTTTAGCATGTGTATTATCTAGCTCTTATGTTTTGCTACTTTTGCCATATTATAACTGTCCCTGTTATTTTGTATTATCTATTATCTGTATTAACTCTCTTTATACTTTTCTTATTTAGGACCTATTACCTGGCGTGCATTGTATCTCTCGCCCCATGATGACACTCATATTTTTTTTATATATATTTTTATTGCTTTCTATGTGTAATAAGATCATTTTCAATTATATTGTGTTAGCCTTGTTTTCTCCGATTTTCTTTCTTCTTCTTTTTTTTTGGTTTTTCTTGAGATTTCTAAAGAGGTTTTGGCTTTTCCGGTATAAACACTGTCAGATTACCTAGAGTACTAATTAATGTGACTTATTGTTTTTGGTTTATGTAATTAATCTTTACTTGCAGCAGGTGAATGGGACACATATAGTATTTAAAACAACAATAAAACTGTTACGGTACGGGGGCGGACCTCGCCCGACCTCGGCCCTTAGCCTCTTAACAATAGCAAACTGCCCTTTGCATATATCTGACCACATGAGTCACAGATACAGATTTCATATGATCACATACTATATACTCGAGTTTAAAGCCGACCGAGTAAAGCCAGACCCCTAATTTTACCACCACACTGGAAAACTATTGACTCGATATAAGCAGAGGGTGGAAATGCATTGGTCACAGCCTCCCAGCATATAGCCAGCCTGCCCCCAGTATAATATACAGCCAGCCCAGCCTGCCCCCAGTACATAGTACAACCTGCCCATCCGCCCCCAGATTATCCAGCCTGCCCCCTTAAGTATACTAAGCCAGCCCAGCCTGCCCCTTAAGTATAAACAGCCACCCAGCTCCCCAGTAGTAATACAGCCTGCCCCCTAAGTAACAGTCCCCCAGCCTGCCCCCTTAAGTATACAGCCTGCCCAGCCTGCCCCTATACTTATAACAGCCAGCCCGCTAGCCCCCTTAAGTATACAGCCTGCCCCCAGTAGTATATAGCCTGCCCAGCCTGCCCCATTAGTATAACCCTGCCCCTTAGGTATACAGCCTGCCCAGCACTAACAAAAAAAAGAATAGAACTTATATAACTCACCCTCCGGTTGGCCCCCGATTGTCCTCGCTGCTCACCCGATGTCCGCGCGGGTCCTCATCTGTCCTTCTATCTCTCTGTTTCTATGTCTTCTATCTTCCTCTGTCTTCTGTCTTCCGCAGGGCGCCCGCCATGTTTCCCGGGCACTGTCTGATGTCATACTATGCGAACGCTGCCGTGAGAAGAACATGGCGGCTCCATGCGGAAGACAGAACAGAGGAAGATAGAAGGACAAGAGGACCCGCGGCGAACTCTGGTGAGACGCGGACATCGGGCCACTGGAGGGTGAGTTATAGACGTTTTTGGTGGTTTTTTTAATGCGGAGTGCAGGATTTCAGCACATTTTTTGTGCTGAAAACCTCGGCTTTACACGTATATAACGGTACATGGTGTACAGTTGCTTTGTTAGTGTGTGCTGTACGGACCTGTTGGGTGCACTCGGTCACATGTTATTAATTGTGTAATCGTACGGACGGCATCTCCAATAGGTGGGTGCAACGGTGGACAAGCGAACCCTGAACGCTAAATGAATCCCAGACAGAACGGCACCACACAGGGTCTTCTTGCTGGCAAAGAATTTAGTTGCACAAATCATGTACAATATTCAAACACGGCAATTTCGGCTTTACAGTGCAAAGCCTTTGTTAATTTATTATTTGTCAACTGACATCAGGCACTAAAACAAAAAGAAATTAATAGAAAAACATTGGTGTCTCCTACTATTGACGTGGCATACCACACGGCAATTTGAAGCGAGGTGTGATTGCGTCACAGAGTTTAGCAACTGAAGAAATAACATTCATTTCTGACTTCTTTTCTATAATCTATAATAATTGGGTGAAGTATTCATGACATATCTGATGGTAGACTTGTGTTCTCCCAAATCTTCATCACGACCTGTTTATGTTTCCCCAAGTAAATAAGCCACATTGGAGTTAATCAAGTATATGACATTGTTGATCCAAGTGGAAAGCAACGCCATTCACCTTTAAAGGGGACGTCAGACCCTAGGGCTGATAAAAAGTATCCCCTCGAATAATGTTAGTTACATTGGGAGCAACATCACAAGACATGGTTAAGTACTGTTTCTCCTACTGGCTAGAAAGTTGGGCGTGCGATTGTACAATAAGGGAGATATCAAGATCGCATTTGACACCGTTTGTGCCGTGAATTGGAGCTTTGTTTAACATAATCAAATGGCGGGATTTAGAATTCCTACGATCCAGGGTAACAGATGCGTAAAGCAATTTCCAGTGTTTTCTGGACTATATTGTCCATTAGCACACACCCCGCCGATGCAATGGCGAGGTAGGCGCTGCGAATAAGCCCCATACTGGCACACCTCACACAGGGACATTGCAGGTGTTAATCCTGCCCTGGCAAGGCAGAAGTTACAATCTGTATATGATGTACCAAGTCAGTATCCAGATATTGTATTACATCCTGTCTTTGTGAACTAGAGTAGGTATTGGAGGAGGCAGCCAACCACCTACACCAAGGACCTTTTTTGGGGGGGGGTAAATAAACCCCTGGCCAGGAATGTTCTCGAGAAAGTCTCTCGCCCAAACATCGGAGAGAGAGGAGAGCAGTCTCTCCGAAGAGGGGAAGAGACGGTCTAGTCAGGCCTCTCTGTGGCTGCAGGGACGCATGCAGAGAGTAGTTAGCTGAGCAGCAGCTCAGAGTCTCTAGCACACCGGACCAGGCAGGAAGAGCCTAGCCCTCTTGGCCTGAAGTGGAGAATAAGACTAGAGTTATGTAGTAGGAAAGGGATCATCCACCTTCAGGGTCGATACCTGAGAGATCCAGACCGAGCTGAATGACATCCTCTAGGACCACATAGCTGCCCTCCCAGCTCTGCTCTTACCTCAGGGCTGGTGACCACCTCCTGTGGCTCCCTCCAATACCTCTCCAGTACTCCACCATCTTGGTTAAAGGCACGTTTGCTGCGGTTCCTGCCGGTTTCAAATAAAGAACTGTAAGTTGTTTTCTTTCCAACTTCTTCTCCGTCTGGTCCCTGCTAATACACGCTGCCTTCATCACCGGCACCCTGTCCTCACACCAGAGACTCACACCGGGACATTAAAGGGTTCCCCAGGGAATCCGCTATAGCACCGACTCCCTCATCATTTCTTGCAACAACACCCCCTGCTGGAGACCTGCCAGGCTGTAGGAACCACCTCCGGTTCCCCCCTACCAAGCACCGTGACATTTACGTGCTTAGGCCGAACCGCCACCCACTCCGGTACCGCGGCGGCCCCGTCTGCTCCAGGCCGCACCTCAAGGGCTAGGCCCCGGTGGGGGATTTTGCAAGTGCGTCACGAACAGGATTGATACTCCTGTGCCTTATTACGAGCATTAAAGACTTTCCTTATTAAAAGACTGTGCTTCCTAACCCGCGCCATCCCGGTTTAGGCCCAAGTGCTTGTGTGTTTCTGACATGAACTGTGTTCTACTGCTGCCACGTGCTTCGCAGCGCCGCTCCAGCACTCAAGGGTTAATCCTGCAAGAACTGTCGCAGCTCTGCTACATCCGGCGACTGCCGCGGCCTGACATTTTTACTCAGAAACTGTGGCGCAGCAAATAAATTCAAGCCCGTCCAAAACCTTCGACTGGCGGGAAACCCAGATGACGCCTACCAAGCTCCACCCACGCGCGAGGGGCGTCGAACCCCCTCCTGTGGCGCAGAAAATTAGAGCCCAGCCACAGCTCTTGGCGGGAAGGACGTGGGACTCCTCCCACTGGCGAGAGCCGGACTTCTTGCCCTGCCTCAGAGAAGCGCCAGAATGAGTGGATTTTGGAAGTGAGGACAACACCATGTGGGTCCTCCGCCTTCCCTCCTGTGGAGCGTCCTGAATTCTATGGAGTATAGAGACTATGGTGGTGGTCTCTCCGCAGCCGGTCCGGAGACCCTCCGTGACATCGGCTGCACCGAGGTTGACTGGGCCTTCGTCACCAGACTGTTATTCAAACGGTGACGCTACCAAGTCACCACCCGGGCGGTTCCTCTACCTATCCCGGGTACCATACCCGGTACCGCAGCCCACGTGAGGCGCCACGTGAAAGGCACGACCCCTGTCGAGCCAACGCCTGGGCCTACGTGGCGTGCCACCTCTCCGGCCTACTACCATTCCTGCTGTTCGCTGCAGTCCCTGCTGTGACGGTTCCTGATGCCTCCGGCTGCTCCTGCTCCTGTTGGTCCGCACTGCCCGCCCATCACGGAGATCCGAGCCTGCACCGGACCCCCGAGCCCCACAAGACCGGCACCGTCCGCAGCCTCGAGGCCGAGGTGAGGCCGCCCCCCACGACTCGGGACGCTGTCTCGGAGCACGCGCGCCGGAGAAGTGAGGCCCAACGCTACATGGCCGGCCGGTCTACAGCTGGAGCCTGGGTGGAGAGAACCGCACCACCGGCATGGTCCGGTTTCTTCGATAAGCACGTGGCTATGGCTTCGCCACCAGGACTACACCCGACGTGAATATTTATACCCCCTCGTCCGTCAAAGGGCCTGATCTGCCGGAGAGCCACACAACCTGAAGCCAGGCAGTGCATTGAATTCTCCCAGCAAGAGGGCCCCGGACCTTGGGCGGCTGGTGTGATCCTGATCCCCGACTCCGATGAGGACCGCGCTACTTCCCACCTACGACTGGTTATGGGACGCCGAGTGGCCGAGTCTCCGAACACTTCTTCTTCCTCGGCTGCGATCCCCGGGCGGTGACCCACGTGAATGCCCCATCCACGGTAATCGTGAGTACGGGTCCCATTGCCATCCACTGGGCAGGGCATGATCCAGGGCGCCACCCCCCACCGTCTCCCCTGCCGGGAGCGTTGCCAGGTCCCGGCGGACTCTTCTGTGGAGAAGACATCCCGGCGAGCGAACCTTGTCCGGAGGTTCCATCTAGGCCCACATCTCCCCTTGCCGGTTACCAATGGGGTGATGACCCGGCCCCGGAAGAACCGGAGCTGGAAGGAGCGTCGCGCGCGCCCGCAGCCCTGTTTATTTCTTCTCTGACCCCTCCGTGGTCCCTGGCTCAGTTGTGAGCCCCCGGCTGGAACAGCCGACACCCCGGCGACAGCGCTCCTCCCCCTGAGGTCCGGAGATGTTGCGGAACCCTGCAGATACCCGCTACTGCCACCGGGTGTCCCCAGCCGGCAACCTACTCCCGCTGAGAGACAGGATTCCCTATGCGCCTTTGGATCCTGTCCCTGCTGAAACCCAGCCGCAAGGTGCATCGACTAACCCCTGAAGGGCTTACCTCTCCAGTACTTTGTCAATTTATGAATATTTTATTTCTGTCCTTACCCTGTAGGCAGAAACTGTCCTGCGAGACTCTTAACCCTGGTGATTTTCTAGTCAAGATTTATACAACTGCATGTCATGATAGCACCCTTCTCTGCTATAGAGAGATTCTTAAAGAACTCTGTCCCGTCTCCAAATAGGGAGACCGCTTTGCTTCGTCATGCACTTTTCCCAACCACCTCCAGGGCTAGGTTGACCCCAGAAATGGACTTTGTCAGTAGAGACCTTCTGTGAGACTTTTGCAGTATACTAACCAGGAAAAAGTTGTATGTAATCTATTGATTATCATTTTGCACTTAATGCCTTTCCTTTTTTTCGGTAGTGACATTCTGCTTGCACTTTTTATGCCTTTTCTTTGCAGGAAAAGAGACCATTTGTACAGCTGCTACCTGAGTAGCCTATCTATCTGTAACGTTTATTTAAAGATGTTACCAAATATTGGGCGATCGCTAAGCCAATGTGATTTTGATAAAGTGTTTGCACACTGTCATATATGGCCAGTAGTCTGACATTAAACACCCTTTCATAGGCTTTGCAGGTTGTAGTGTGGCTGTGTCGGACCGTTTTTATGTAAACACTGACCGCTACCTGATCCCTCCAAAACTGAGTTTGTCACTATGGGGGTACGATTTCCGTAAACTGCGGTACTAGAGGACCGTGGGTTGTTACACCAGTTAGCACCATGAAGTCCCCAACTATATCGGTAAGGATGCCCAGATCAGGAAGGTTCGTGTCACATATGCCCAATGTATGCAAATACACATTATATATGCCATGCCAGCGGAAGAGCGTGTGATACAACAATATAACAGGCCATTGGTGATCAAGGAGTGGATTAACAGACATGACAACCCACACCTTGTCCTACGTGTACAGTTCGGTTTAATGACGTCAGCGACCACACTGTACATTACAGCACACAGGTTTTGTGCTAGTCCGACCAAACACCCAACGGTGCCTGTCTCCAGGACCATGGGCGGTTGTCCCTACACCTCACATAGCTGTCACTTCCCGAAAGTGCCTTTAGCCCCCTCTTCTGGCGCCCAAAACAACGTAAGTCGACCGAGGGCGGCTTTGTTCAATGCCCCGGGTGGGTATGCAACACCCTCGCCGATGCATGGCCGAGGTTAGGGTTTGCGAATAAGGCCCACAATAAATGTCCCCTACATCACACAGGGTGGACATTGCAGGGTTAATCCTGCCTGGCAAGGCAGCAAGTTAAATCTGTATATGATTTACAAGTCCCGTATCCAATGATAGTGTTACATCACTGTCTTTGTAACTGCTGGTAATTGGTAGGAGCAGCCACCACCTGACCAAAGGGGGGTAAATAAATCCCCTGGCCATGAATGTTCTAGAGAAAGTCTCTCCGAATGAGAGCAGTCTCTCCCCAGTAAGGGAGAACGAGGACGGTCCTAATCAGAGCACCTCTGGTCTGCAGGACGCATGCCAGAGAGTAGGTAGTGAGCATCACGCCCTCAGGAGTCTCTACACACCGGACCAGTGCAGAAGAGACTAGCCCCTGCCTAGAATGGAGAATATAGACTATAGTTAGTGTTTAGTGAGGAAAGCGGGTATCAATCCTACCTTCAAGGGTGATTAGCCTGCAAGAGATCAGGACCGAGCGAGCACTCCTAAGGACAACAGTGCCTCCCAAGCCTGCTCTTACATCCGAGGCTGGTACCTACCTCCTGTGGCTGCCCTGCCAAATACCTCTCCAGTAATCCACCATCTTGTTAAAGCACGTTTGCTGCATTCCTGCGGGTTTAATAAAGTAACTGTAAGTTGTTTCTTCTCAACTTCTGTTGCCGTCTGTCCTGACTAATACAGCTCACTTCATCACCACCGGGCCCACCCTGTCCATACCCAGAACGTCACCACCGGGACTTAAAGGTTTGCCCACAGGGAGATCCGCTACTAAGCAAGGCCCGCTCAACTATCGACCTATTCTTGCAACACACCCTGCTGGAGACTGCCGAGCTGTAGGGACAGCCAGCCTTCTTCCCCCTTACCAAGCACCGTGACAATAGCGGCTTAGGGGCGCGCAACCGCCAGCCAATCCGGTTACCGCGGGCCCGGCTGTCCTCAGGCCGCAACCATCAAGGGGCTAGCCCCTGATGGGGAGATGTGCATCCCTTTGAGGAAACCTACCATTGTCAAATGGTAGGTGTAAGCTGTAACAACCGAGCACCAGCTCAGGGTGGCTGGTGCCGGTGCTAATTTCGTTAGTGTTAAAAACCCGCGGTATCGCGGTTTTAACACTTATTTAAACTTTAACAGCAGAAACTGCTTCGGCGATTGGCGCCCGACCTACATGGAAAATGCTGCAGGCGTTGCGCGCGCACGGTCCGCGCAGCGCGAGCAGCTTTTTGCTATAAAGTTTTAAAAGTGTTAAACCGCGATACCGCGGTTTTAGACACTACCGAAAACATAAGCACTCGGCACCAGCTCACCCTAAGCTGGGTGCTGCGGTGTTCTACAGCTACCCCTACTATTTGAAATGTAGGTTTCCTTTAAGATTAGAGGGTGGGATACTGATGAGGAAAAGGACCAACCTATTTTTTGAGCATTCTGGAAAGAAGTTTGATGATATTATGAAGTTAAACGTGCTTCCTTGAGTTAACAACAGGGCGTATTCTTGCTTCTAAACCTGGTTTCCATTCATCCAATTAGTCCAAGGACCGATCTCATTAGACCACAATCCTCCTTATCCTCTTAAACTGCGATTTATGAATGGGCCTTTTTTGTTGCCTGAGGATCCTTTATGTGGGCCATTAGACATACAATTACATACCCGGTCACTGGAGATCACGAAAGACATTGTTATATTACCGTTATTCTGGGACTTCTACGACGCACTTTTTAGCAAAAAAAATTCTTGCTAAAAAGTGCCTGCCTCTTATGGACGGTCAGGACTATCCAGAGCCCAGACCTCCTGACCTGTTAATGGAGATCGATATCAGGTTTATGCCCTGATACAAGCTGCCCACCCAATCTCCAGAGAGGAGCCTCCATCATGCTCTCTTCCTCATAGGTACAGGACATGTGGTGATGTAGCAAAGAGCTGTGTGTGTTTAGCCTGAGCTGGCACGTGTATGTGGGATGGATAGCAGAGCTGAGTGTGTTGTAACTATGGATGATTGCGCGCTGTCTGGTATTAAATGTATGACTGAATGTGTGCGTTGTGCTTTTAGTTACGACCACAGGGATGATTTTAATAGGTGTATAAATATATTTATCCTTTTTGTTGGAAGCCTAAGTTAGGGGTGCTCCTATAGTAAATGAAGTCACGAAAAATACCAAGGTTTGATGGTATAATGAGCACCATGCGGTGATCCCTAAGATCATGCCTCCCAAAATCATGAATGGTGACGCGTTCATCCGCTCAGGTCCAACAAGAGTTCAACATCTTGATTGGTGAATCTTAGGGCCAAGGCTGCGACACAAATTTAAAACTTACCGCGCTCAGTCCGAAGTCATTCAGACCAGTGTACGGCTGCCCCCTAATTTTGTGGCACGGAAGCCAGCGCAGTCTGCGCCACAAAAAAGGTGAGAGTGTGTGCGGCCAACAATTCCAGCACAAAATACCGCCCCCCAGCCGTTTGCCCTGAAAAATGTGCAGAGTCTTACAAAGTGTGGTTGCGATTTCCGTTAGTAATGACCCCCTATATAGTCTTGTAGTTGAATAGAAGCAGACAGTCCTAAAGATGGCAACAAATGATTTGAAGAGATCAGATGCTGTCCAGTCATTATTATTAATCGGATGTGATTTACGACCCTGTCCTGAGATGAGAGAAGAGTCACAAAGCATCAGTCAGAAGTGCTAATTTGCATATAGAAAACATGTCGTAATTGAAGTGTCTAGTGCCCACTGTAACGCCTTGTATTTCTAGCAGGACACTTTTAGTCCGGTTGGCCAACAAATCTGTTGACAGGTCCTCCTCTTATAAAAGGGATTAATATTAATACTGAGTGATCATCTATACCCATAAGCAAATGTACACTACATATCATTCTGACACAGATTTACTTGCACCACTTACAATGCCACACATCCTAGCATATCCTACACTGGTCTCCAAAGGATATCATTCAAAGAGGGGACATCGACAATCGTTGGCAGTGCTTCCATCCCCGGCAACCCTCTTCTTTCTGCTCTGTCAGCTCAGTATAGCTGGGGCTGAGCTTTTAAAGAGGGATCAGTAGAAGTCCACAAGTACTCACTGCTATCTCCTGTACACTAGAGGAGTAGAAAAAGAAGCCTATGTCAGCTTCCTTGTCATGAATCCTTGAGGATCGCTGATGTGCAGGAATAGTCTGTGCGATCTAAAGGCAGGGCTGCTTTAAGTGGAAGCTGAGCTCTGCTAAGGGAAACCTGTCATCCAGGAGACCTCGATTTTTAGCCCTCTGCACTACTTCCCCATAGAGTTGATGAAGCAGTGCGCGCAAGTTCCCCGAATTCATTCTGCGGATGCGCCACACTACCTAGGGCGGGGACCTGGCAGGCCGGCAATGCTCTATCTGCGCACTGTCTGTGCGCACAGCACAAGCGATGCGACTGGCGATGCGCACGAATGCAAGACCGGTCAGCGAGAGTTGCGGCAAGCGGCGGGACAGGTGAGTAGTTGACGTCAAACCGTAAGGAGCGAAAGGGGTGTTCAAATGAGCGAATGGGCGGATGGGGGCGGGTTTACATATTGATTTGAAACTGACGACCGAGGGGACGTTTCACTTGCCGAGGGGGGGGGATATACTACTTTCAACATCCGGCCCATTGGCGACTTGAGTAGTCAGCACTGGCACGGTCTTTCAAAAGGTTAAAATATAAGTTTATCTTTTTCTCTGGTAAAGCCGATTCTTGTGACTAACAAGATGTTTACATGACAGTGACAGTGCAATGCTCTATGGGGGAAGGTGTGGGGGGCTTTGATACTTTTACCTTTAAAATCAAGGCTCTCCTGGTGACAGGTTTCCCTAACAGAAAAATTACTGCAGCACCTATTCACTGGTCACCCACCGCCTCTTCACCCACTGTCAACCGTCACCCGCCCCTGTACAAGTATGGGGAGGCTAATTGTCTCCATTGTAACCCTGGGGTACAGTGACGGACCCAGGCTGGCCCTGTCTAACCTGCTGGGACGAGACCATATTAGTGTTAATATCCGCAACTATGGGCGTAAACTAGGAGGCCTGGGCCCCATAGCGGATTCTGCATGGGGCCCCCCCTTCAAAATCCATACATATGTGTACCAATATGTTATAAAATCACATCAATTTACACAGTCTATATACACACTTTACCGTATATTCGATATAAGCCGACCCGAGTATAAGCCGGGACCCACCCTAATTTACCGACCAAAAACTGGGAAACCTATTGACTCGAGTATAAGCCGAGGGTGGTATGCATTGTTCACAGAACCAGCCCAATACCTAGCTAGCCAGCCCCCTATACTATACCGCTTGTGCCCCCAGTAGGGATACAGCCAGCCCAGCCTGCCCCCAGTAGTATACAGCCACCCCAGCCTTGCCGCCAGTAGTATCAGCCACCCAGCCTGCCCCCAGCCGTATCCGCCCCCAAGCCTGCCCCCAATAGTATCAACCACCCCAGCGTCCCAGTAGTATACAGCCAACCCAGCCTTCCTCCAATAGTATAGACAGCCACCCCAGCCTGCCCCAGTAGTATACAGCCACCGTCAGCCTGCCCCCCATATATCAGCCACCCCAGCCGCCCCCCATAGTAATACGCCACCACCAGCCTGCCCACAGTAGTATACAGCCCCCCAGCCTGCCCCCAGTAGTTACAGCACCCCAGCCTGCCCCCAGTGGTATCCAGTCCACCTCACCTTCCCCCAGTAGTACAGCCAGCCCAGCCTGCCCCAGTAGTATACAGCTGCCCCAGCCTGCCCCCAAGTATACAGCCCCCCTCCTGCCCCGGTAGTATACAGCCACCCCCGCCTGCCCCCGTAGTATATAGCCACGCCGCCACTGCCCCCCAGTAGTATATCACATGCCCCCAGTATTATACAGCCACCCCAGCCTGCCCCCATAGTAAGACAGCGTGCCCCCCGTAGTATAAACAGCATGCCCCCAGGTAATTACAGCACTGCCCCCGTAGTATACAGCACTGGCCCCTAGTAGTATACAGTCAGCCCAGAAAAAAAAAAAAACTATTTACCCGCGCGGGTGGCCCCGATCGCAGGCGCTGCTGCTCCCCCGATTTCATCGCGACTCCTCTTCTTGCTTCCCGGCTCCTCTCTTGCTTCCGCGCCGTCTTCTGTCTTCTTTAACCTCCTTCCGACATTGACGTAATAGTACTGCATCGCGGGAGGTGCGTTCCGCCAATGCAGTACTATTACGTCAAGCTCTGGCGCCGGCTCCTGAACGAGCCGGCGCCAGAAGCGCGGGTGTCTGCTATATATTATAGCTGACATCCGCCTCTAACCACCGCGATCGGATTTCGCCGATCGCGGTGTTAACACCCCTACACTCGTCGGTCGCGCGACCGCGCGTGTTAGAGCAATTTAAATGTCAATAACCTGAATCGGACTCCCCCCGCGGCGCGTACCGGGGGGGTCGCGCTGCTCTATCGCAGCCCCGGGACTGCCGGTGCCCGGGCTGCAATATCTTGATCGGCACCGGGTCCGTGCTTCTGGCAGGACCCGTTCTGTAGACAACCGGGCATGCCAGCATGCTCAGTGTCTTACATTACACAGTGCAATACAATCTGTTTGCCCTGTGGTAATCTGTAAAAAACTTGAACAAGTGCTCAGAAGATCACTTTTTCAAGCTTAGATGTAATTACCCTGTAAAAAGTAAAAATAAATAAATAAAGGTTTTTTTACAGTAAAATAATAATCAAAGAAAGTGAAAGTCCCCCAAACCCCACATTATTCTTACACAAGAATCAAGTATAAAAAACACTAAATCACGAAAAAACCCACTTATTTGGTATCGCTGCGTCGTAACAAATCTGTACAATAATCATAATCTAATTGACCCGCCGTTGGACCATGGTAAAAAAAAAAACAAAAACTTGCCGAAAATTAATACACGTTGTTAACAATTGCTTTACAAAAATGTCTAACAAGTGATCCGAAAAAGTTACAAGCCCAAAATGATACCAATCAAAAGAGCAAACTCTGTCACGCAAAAAATAAGCTTACACACCAGCTCCGTAATCCAAAAAATACTAGAATTATGCCGCTATAAAAATGGCAATACTAAAACCAATGCAATTTTTTTATTCTAGTTTTCCTTCCTTCAATAAAATTGGCAAAATAAAAATAAAACTATATAAATGAGTATCTCATCACCGTAATCGTAGTGAATCCGTAGAATAAAGATAATATATTATTGTTATGCTCGACAGGTGAACAACCCCCCAAAAAAATGCTAAAAATTCCAAAACAAGAATTGATATTTTATTTTTCCTCACCCGTAAAAATTAATAAAATTGCTTCAATAAGCTAAAAACCCACTAAAATAAGTTTTTTTTACAGTGCATCCTCGTCTCGCAAAATAACCCTTATTGTCTAAATTGGCTTTACAAAATAAGATTGTATAGCCTATTCCCAACGAGCGTTGTATAGAACGGTGCGGCATAGTGACTTTTCCAACCGGTCAGGTAAGCGGCGCTTTCACTGATTGGGTAAGACGGCAGCTGTCCTAACAGCCATCCATGCCTGCCCCATGTGAGAACGCAGAATTTTACGGGTTCCCCCCACAACAACCCCGTTTTATTATCGCTGCTATTGGCTCCATCAATTCATACGAGCCAATAGCAGCGAATTTTACTTTGACCGTCAGTAATACCGGTCACTATTTCTGTATACACGGTGGATCGGGGCAGGTGGCTGCTGTTCCTGAAAGCCACCATGTCCTTCGGTCCAGAGGGGTTTTGGTTGCCCCTCTGTCCATGTTTTGGCCGCTATTGTGGCTGGTCGATTTGGTCCAGCCAAAGCAGCAATATCGTCCCAATGGGCACGCTAAGGTGAATAGAGCTAACACTTTGCGATAATTTCCCTACTAAACGAAGAAAAAAGCGCTGGCTGTGCACTGTTCAATGATGCTGTACAACTCTTACGAGCTGTTCCAATGTGCATTTCCTGCCGTATCATTTCTTTCTCCGTTTTCAAGAGAAAGATATTGGAAAACTATATTGGGACAAGAAGTGACTGGGCCCCCATTACCTCTGGTTTAGATTTTTCTGTGTTTTTGCAGGACAGCATTTTTCATCCCGTGAATTCTGCTGCTTCTAATGATAGGACTCAATAAAGAGTCTGTTCCAAAAGAGAGTTAGGATGGACACTATATACTAAGTATGGACACTAATACTAGGATGGACACTATATACTACGGATGGACCACTATATCCTACTAAAGACCTCGACAACTCAGAGTGAACAAAAGTTTAGTGGTCCCTTGATATCTCTACCTCCTTATACACAACATTCACAATTCACGCACCAACCTATTGTGAATAATTTCCGTAAAATGAATAATTGTAACAACTGTTATTTCCTGTTGCCTCCCCTACAACACCTCCATTATTTCATAATGGCGCCACATAAAGCGTGCACTGAACTTCCATATAATTGAATTTCCATCTTGGACTCCATTGCACATCATATTTTGGAAAACCACCTATATGGTCAAAATTGCTCATTTCACCACGTGTATTTCCACTACAACCACATATTACAAACCCTTGCTAAAGTCCCCAAGGGGGTGTACAATTCAACAATTAGGGTCACTTTTATTCGGGTTTTCCTTCCTCTGTTTTGGTACCACTAAGGCTCGCCACATGTTATCCCTGACACATTTTGAAGGATTTCTTACAAATTTGGCCTCTAAAGACAAAAGCCCCTCTTTTCTCTACTGTCGTCCATAAAGCATTTTTAGGCCATGTGGGGTACTTCTTTCTACACTCGGGAGAAATAGTTTTACACCTTTTTGTGGGTTATTTATATATTTCCCTTGTGGCTTACAAAATGAGAAGGTAAAGTGACGTTTAAGAGGAAAATTTGCACCTTTTTAATGAGAGGGCCAATTGGCTCATTACCTTATGGGCAAATACCTATATTACACATTGCAAATTCTCTAAGGGGTGTGCATTCAAAGATTAGGGTCACTTTTCGGATTCTTATCTGTTTTATAATACGCACTAGGGTTCTCCAAATGCATGTCCAACATTTCTGTCAAATCTGGCTTCTAAAAGGCAAACATCCCCTTTCCCTATCCTTTTACTGTGCGCCCATACAACATTTATATACCATGTGGGGTACTTCTACACTGAGAGAAATAGGTCACACATTATGAGGGGTTATTACTTTTTTTATCCCTTGTGGCTATATAAAATTGGAGTAAATGACGCTTTATAGGAAAATGTTCACCTTTAATCTCTTAATTCCTAATTAAATCAAACAAAACCCCTTTACGGACAAATACACATATTACACTTGCTAAATTCTCTTAATCTCTAAGGGGTGTGCTTTCAAATGGTGATACTTGTTGGGTTCCGCTCTGTGTTTGGTTACCACTCTGCTCTCTAAATGCCCTGCTGACACATGTAAAGGATGTCTATCCAATTTGGCTTCTAAAAGGCAATTGCCTCTTTCCCCTTCTGAGCTTTCACTGCGTACCCATCAACATTTTTTTTTTTTTTATTTGCATGTTGTGGGCAATTTTATACTCGGGGAGAAATGCCTAGTTACATCATTTTTTGGGGTTTGTTTCATCTTTAAAATGCCCTTATGGGATACAAATTAGCATAAAAGTGACTTTTTTTTTGGAAAAATGTTACCACTTTTTTTCCTTTTAGGGACCTATTGTGAAGCAAACACCTGTAGGGGAAAATACACCCATATCCACCTTGCTGATTCTCCAAAGGTGCACATTTCCAAAATGGTGACACTTGTTGGGGTTCCCCCCTCTGTTTTTTGTACCACTAGGGCTCCCTCCAAATGCATCCTGACACATGTAAAGGAGATTGTCAAATCTAAATCTGGCTTCTAAAAGGCCAAGCCCCTCTTCCCTTCTGATCCCTACTGTGCACCCATACAAACACTTTATATGCCAAGTGGTGGCAGTTCTGTGCTAGGAAATATTTTTTACACATTTTATGGGGTTTGTTTTTACAATCTTTTATCCCTGTGGCTTCCAAAATTTGGGGTAAAGTGACTTTTTTGAGAATGTTCCCCTTTTTTTCCTTTTGGGGCCTAATTGAATCAAACACTGTTTGGGGCAAATACACAAATTACACTGCTGCTAAACGCTCCAAGGGTTGGTACTTTCAAAATGGTGTCTCCTGTTGGGGCTTTTCCTCTGTTTTTGTACCATTATGGCTCTCCCAATGCCATCCTGACCAACCTGAAAACTTTTTCAGCCAATTTGCCCTGCAAAACGAAACAACGCTCTTTCCCTCCAGGTGGCCCCCCTTTGCCCTTACAAGGACATGCAGTGTACAGTGACCAAATGGGTAATATGGCAAACTCAGGAGGATTGACCTAAACATTGTAAAATGCATTTTCCTTTTTAAACCCTTGTGATGTGGGCCAATTTTAGTGTTCAATGATCTCTAGTGAGAATAAATTACATTTCTTCTCTAATTTCACTTTCATTTAATCTTTTCACCCTCATGAAACGCTCAAGGGTTAACCAAATTCCTCAAGTGTTTTTGAATATTTGTTGATTGGTAGTTTCTAAAATGGTGATTTGTGGGGGTTTTTCTGTCATGTAGGCCTGATAATTCACTTCTAAAACTAAATTGACCCTCCAAAAGTAGGTTTTGATGATTTTTGTGAAAATCTGAAAATTGCCCTAAAGTTTAAAAGCCTCTCCTAAACATCCTAAATAAAAGGAAAGATGTTTAAAATGAATGCCACGTTCAAGCCAGATTAAAATTTAGTTATCAAGTTAATTTTAGTGATATGACTCCACTGTCCAAAAAGTAGAAAATTTTGACTTTGGAAAACATTGTTTTTCTCAAAATTTTTGCCAAATTTTCCATTTATTTTCTAAATAAATACTAAATATATTGATTAATTTCTCAACATCAGAGTACAATGTGTCACGAAAAAACAATCTCAAATCAACTGGATCTGTTAAAGCGTTCCAAAGTTATAACGCCCTTAAATAGACACATGTCAATTTTTAAAAAATGTGCCGTGTCAGGAGGTGAAAGTGGCTTCAGCGTTAAGGGTTTAACATCGCTTTGGGGCCGCACTGTTCTCCTCCCTTGCGGCGCCTAGTATGATGCCCGCTTCTGACGTCTAGCTAGGCGCCGCACTGGAGAGAACCATGGCGGCGCCCAACGCGAATGTTGTAAAGAAGACATAATACGGTGCGGAAGCAAGAAGAAGGAGCCGGGAACCAGAAGAGGAGCTGCATGACATGTGGTAGCAGCTCTGCGCATCGTTCACCAGAGGGTGAGTAATAGTTTTTTTTTTTGGGCCATTTTTAATTATTTTTTACAGTATTACTCGTTGTATAAGCCGAGGGAAGTTTTTCAGCACATTTTTTTGTGTTGGAAAAAACTAGGCTTATCCACGAGTCTATATGGTATATATTATACACACACTGGGCACATTTCCTAGCACATGGCAGTGTGTAACTATTCAGTTCCCTGGTAGTGTGGCGGGGTGTAGATTCAGGATTTCTGGCGCATCCGTTTCTTCATGAATCTGGGGCCGCCCCTGCACTGTCCTTACAGAATTCACCCATAAAGTCCGACAGAAAAGGGCCGCACAGCCCTAAGTAAATGTGTTCACGCAGTGTGTGTATAATATATAAATGTGTGTATATATGACTGTGTAAATTCATTTGATTTATAATCTGTCTGTACAAATAGTATATTTTCTTTGAAGGGGTAAGGGGGGCCATGCGGAATCACATACTTACAGCATATATACCCACATACACATACAGACAGGCTATATACCCACAGACCTACATACAGGCATATATCATCCGACAGGCCAATACATCATACGGCAGATATCCACACATACACATACTTAACAGGCATATATACATACATCAACCAGGATATATATACACACTACACATCCATACAGCGTATATACACACATAACACAACATACAGGTCTATATCCACAGCCATAGATCAGGCATATATACCCACATACACATATATAAGTCATATATACACAGATATACTATATATCACACAAAATAACAGATTTACAAAAGTTACTTGCTGTGGTTGAAATTGGCGGCAAGGATAGACGGCTTGCTTGGGCGGATTTGGGGATCCGTAGCACTATCGCCACTGTGTTGGGTAGGGAGGAATTCCGGATAAGTTCTTTGTAGGCCGTGAGAGGGCGGCCGCGTGCGGTGTAATACTGAGAGCGCTGCCTGTCACCATCGGCCGCGGAGGGAGGCAATGATTCGTGTCCAGCGAGCGGATAATTTGTGGTCGGTGAGAGAGTGGTCTCGGTCCGTACAGGTGGGCGGGCATGATCAGACAGCAGGCGGTGCCCCATTAGCGTGTGGGGAGCGTGCTCTGTTATTGTGGCTTATCGGTCATCAGAGAGAGAGGACCGCTGGATAAACGGCACTCAATGATAATCTCCGCCGTCCATCCCGGGCCCCTGAGACTTCCAGGCCCGTAGCACCGCTACGGCTTCTACGGCGGTTGTTACGCCACTGTCCAAACACATCAAAAGTGAAAAATACCACTAATACACACAACAGAACGAATCATTACTGAACTCATATGTTAACGACTTAAGAAAAAATGGTGCATCAACAAACAAAACCCATAATAGTGATCAAGTAGTCCATTTCCTCTCGATGATACCAATAAAATTACAACATTTTATAAACTGCTTAGAAGTTGGTACTAGAAAATCAAGGAGATTTTTCTCTCCAAATGCGTTTTTTGTTCTGTAACCAAGTCAAACATAAAAAGCGTTATAAATGGGATATCACCGTAACCGTAGTGACCCTAGAACATACGTAATCTGTTATCTATGCTACTTAGTACAAATCAATTGCAAATAGATTTTATTTTTTTGCAACCCCCCCCCCCCCCCCCAAAAAAAAAACTAATTAAGGTTAAATAACGGGGGAATTCATTTGTTCCCTACTTCTTTAAGGGCTCAGCCAATGCAACATAGCACCTGAAAGCTGTTCCACGCAAAATCGGGCCACGAGATGCTACATAACAATGGACCTCTAACTTCTCTATTTGGAACTGTAGCCATCCTCTCATTGTAAACATTACCATAAAAATGCCATTCTTACTATTTATGGGCTTTTATTAACCTCAGCACCTCTCCTATCCAGAGATGGACTGTGGATTGGCTAGGCCTCAACAACTTTCTGTTTGTCAGACCACCACCAGCAGTGTGAATTGCCCTTATATTTTGTCGTCAGATTTATCACGTGTCTGATTGGCACAGGTTAGTCTAATGCACACATGATCATAGACATGTGGGTCTAGAATGCTATTTCAGCCACTATTAACACACATCCCCATTTACTTCTATGGTTTTCATGCATTGGATTTCTTTTGGTCAATTTTTGTGCTATTAATGAAACAAAAAGCTTGTCTAGCCAACTTTTACACCCCTTTTACATGGGTTTTGTGTGACGCTCATTTGTTTTTCCTTACAGTGTCCAAATACCTTAAGCTGTGCCGCCAAAAATTAAACCACAAAACATTGCTAACATCAAGCCCACAAACAACCTAGCACAAAAATAATATATTGGAAAATTTATTTTATCCCATAATAGCATTTACTCAAAGAACATAATGCCCCCTTTTGACAAAGTCCTGTTGGACGAAACAAGTGTCGGTAGGGGCTGGACAGCGTCTCTCTCTAAATGTGCCTTGATTACCCTATTCATCAGGTATACTCGCTATTGTATATCCTGTTGCGTTTCTTATATTTTTTTATTTATTCTTTTCATTATTGTGACCGCAATAATCCCGGCAATGGACACGATACGCTGTACAAAAGTGGTACAGTGCATATCATCTTTATGAATAGGGCATTTCCTATCTTACGGCGCTGTGCACCCATGTTTCATTGTGGAGAGGGCGGGGGTGAGCCCTCGGGGTTGGGTGTTTATTTGTATAGTGTTATGTTAAGGTTGTGAATATGCAATCAGTTCTATAGGTCCTTAGGGAGGCACGTTGAACGGTTTTTTTCAACATTCATTTTTTTAAACACGTGTTAAAAACTTTGCAGCATGCTCTTTAAATTACCACATAACCAACCCTAACATTCTAATAGGGACAAACTCACCATCTGAGAGAAATGGACTTTGTACATAAATTCAAACTGCAATGCCTTTTAACTATCAATTGCTGTAGAAAACATTCAATTTTGTCATTTTTTTTTACTACTGAAATAAACGCGTAAAACCGTCATAATGCATCATGAAAACAGAACACATTGATCAAAATATGCCAGAAAACTGATGGAAAATCGTCAATTCTTTTTTTTTTTTTTTAATTCTGCTTGAAGCTCAGTTTCTGCAATTCGCCTGTGAATGGGCATTAGGTTTCCTCCCTCGTCCCATAGTTTTTCACACATAGTATTAGCATCTGATGTTGAACTGGTAATATATCAAAGTGTACTAACCAGGGGAGATGACAACCCTAATGTGACTGCACAACTGAGTTTGGGCACAGTTATGGCACACCCTAGTGTATGTCCATGGATTGGGGGTCTTACTTTAGTAGCCACGCTGGACCACTATAAGACCACCGCTATCATATAACCACAAACCTTTAAGGTAAATTCAGCAATACTTTAGTCAATGCTTAGCACACGTTTTTATGTGTTTCTTCCTATTTTTTTTTTTGCAATTGGTAACTACTAGATTGTTCACATTGCCTGTTGTTTTTTTTTAATTGCCTTATATTTTTCTTAAACTTGTTCTGAGGTATTTTTCAAATATAATAATAAGTAAACCTTAAAAAGATAGTACTTGTTTCTCAATTTTAATTTCACGGTTCACGTTTTTTATTTTTTTTTTGCGAACGGTCACCGAACATTGCGCGGAAAGGGTTAATGTTCCTTTGCCCTCCTTCAGGCATGATTCCATGGCTTCACGTCACGTTGCGTACGTTCGCTGTTGCTGTTTTTTTGCCCTCAGTTTGGAGATGGCATCGACTATGATTTCCCTTGTGACGTCATACGCAGGGCCGGTTCTCCGTGTGTGAGTTGCTGGGCGGGGCTGACGCGGAGCTGGAAAGTTTTACTAAGTAGTAGGATAGGTTTTGCGGCGGTAGTAGCCGGGTTTTTCGCCATGAAGAAGAGAGGTAAGGCTGAGGCTGGCGGAGTGGCTTGCGGTGTGGAATAGAGGGCAGGGGACAGGTACATGGGCAGAGCGGTGCGGTTATGGGGTGCTGCGGCATACGATGTCAGGATGGGCAGCGAGGTGGAAGGTGTAGGGAATCTTGTGTACATGGGCTCAAAGCTGACGGAACCGTTACAGTACGAGAAGGGGATCACAGAGGACGCATGGGGGACCAGATCTAATATGGATGAGCTATGGGGACACTGCAGGGTTGTCTTATGGTGATGGTGGAGGGGGGTGAAATATTGGAGCTCTCCAATTAGTAGGGAGCACTCACAGCGTGGGTGCCAGAATATGGGTGGCAGTCCAGGGTTGTCGATATGTAAAGTAGGGTGTCATAGATATAATGAAGGGAGTGTTTCAATATTATAGTTGGGTATCAAAATAATAAGGATCAGTGAGGGTGTTCAAATAGCAATACTAGGTGGTGACTGAGGGATGAGGTAGTGGAGGGGTGTCAGATGATAGTAGGGTGTCAGATGGTTTTATTGAGGCATGATAGGGTTGTCAATTATAATAGTAGGATAACATATGATTAGGAAGGGGTTGTCAGATATTAGCTGTGTGACGATGACAGAGGTAAGTGGAGGGGGGTTGTCAGATAGTCAATAGTTGGTTATCAGATGATGATGGAGGTAGTGCAGAGGTTGTCGGATGATAGTAGATGTCATACTTTGGTGGAAGTTAATGGATGTCAGATGGCCTAGTGGGGTATTAAATCATGATGGGGAATAGTGGATGGTTTTTGTGGTAATTGTGGGGGTGTCGGATATGATGGGTGCATGGAGGGGTTGTTGATCATAATAGGTTTGGTGTCAGATGATGAATTGAGGGGTTGTCAGATAAAAATGTTGGGAGATATTTGATGTTTAGTTTGTTGTACGATAATGGTGAGAATGTGATGTTGAATGAATATGGGTTGTCATATAGTAATATCGGGATGGTCAGATGAAAAAAAAAAAAATAAGTATGAGGCCGTGCTGGGTTGATCATATGATAATTTGAGCATAAGTTTGGGGTCCTTGGATAATATAAATAGTGAGGACTTTTCTGTTGTGTGGATTCAGTCATTTTCTGGTAAGGAGCCGGTGATGTGGTAATGAGATTGGTGGACAGTCAGTAGGTGATATCCCGTGGACTCTATAGATTAGTGGGTTCAGTAGATTTTTAAGTTCTATGCCATTAGGATGTTGGGAATCGGACAGTTATTGGACGTGTGTGTAGTGTAGTGACTAGTCGATGTCAAAGAAGGCTTTCCAGGTGATTGGAACGGTTGTGTCATTCCTGTGTAAGTATGAAGGGATCTGGATGATAATTTAGTACGAACTGCATTCAATATCGTTTTGAGAGTGGCTCTGATGAACCTGGCGGATATAGGTGAGTCTTATGGCAGCAGTGGTCACTTGCCAAACGTGCTGTTATCGTCTGTAGTATCAGCATGTGGTGGAAACGCCTGAGGGATGTGATTCAGGGCTGGACAGCAGTGTTGTACTGAAATGTAGTTAGTAGTTTGGATCAAAGATAACATTCCCTATATTGTGTGGTTGCTATGGTCTTGCTAATGGTCTTGCTTCACAATGAATAAAGCAATACTTTCCTGTCTCCAAACAAATCCATTGAGACTATATCTCTGGGTTTAGTCTAAAGTGGTTTCTAAGGGTCACTTTTATTTTCTAGATGGGGAAAAGAGGAACACGGACGGTATTTTCCTAGTATTGTAGCGCTGTTCCTTCTTACTGTCTATAACAAATAAGCTGATGAATAGTGAAGAAAGTCTCCTAATACCGTACCTATCCTTCCTATAGTCCAGTCCAGGGTGATCTTCGTTGCCTCCAAATTACAATAGTAGGCAAGGGATATTCAAGGACATAGTTTCTTAAGGAACAGAGATGCCTGTAATAGCTGCCAGCATGAAAAGCAAAGTATTGTAGCCATCCCCTGAATTTCCATTAGGGATTCACAAATGGAACAGTTAGAAGAATTATAGTAGGATCTTTGTTCAGTCCTGCGCAGTGTGCTCACACTCTGACCCCACTATACAAACCCCAGTCACTGTGATGCAAATGTATGCATGGACAATTTTTGAAGTAGAGAGAAAGAAACGCTAGTGAGAAGGGCTGAGAGGAGCACGCCATTAGGAGAACGGGCAGAGGTGGGAGTCGCGCGCGCTATGAGAAGGGCAGAGAGGGAGTGCGCGCGCTAGTGAGAAGGGCAGAGAGGGAGCGCGCGCTGCGCTATGAAAAGGGCAGAGAGGGAGCGCGCGCGCGCTAGTGAGAGGTAGGAGGGAGCGCGCGCGGCTCTAGTGAGAAGGGCAGAGAGGGGAGCGCGCGCTCAGCGCTAGTGAGAAGGCGAGAGGGACGCACGCGCGCTAGTGAAAGGCACGAGAGGATCGCACGCGCTCTAGTGAGAAGGGCAGAGAGGGAGCGCACGCGCGATAAGTGAGAAGGGCAGAGAGGAGCTCACGCGCGCTAGTGAGAAGGGGAAGAGAGGGAGGCAAAACGCGCGCTATTGAGAAGGGCAGAGAGGGAGCGCGCACGTCGCGCTAGTGAGAAGGGCATAGAAAGGGGAGCGCACGCCGCTAGTGAAAGGCATAGGGGAGCGCACGCGCTCTAGTGAGAAGTGCAGAGAGGGAGCGCGCGCGCGCTATTAGAAGGGGGGCAAGAGGGAGCGCAGCGCGCGCTAGTGTAGAAGGGCAGAGAGGGAGCGCGCGCGCTCCTAGTGAAAGTGCAGAGGGAGGCGCGCGCTCTCTAGTGAGAAGGCAGAGAGGGAGCCGCCCGCGCGCTAGTGATAAGGCAGAGATGGAGCGCGCGCAGATGAGAGAAGGGGTATAGAGAGCGCGCGCGCTAGAGAGAGGGGTAAGACGAGAGCGCGCGCGCGAGATAGAAGGGTAAGAGAGAGCGCGCGCCAGAGAGAAGACGTGGTAAGAGAGAGCGCGCGCGCCGAGAGAGAATGGGGTAAGAGAGAGAGCGCGCGCGAGAGAGAAGGGTAAGAGAGAGCGCGCTTGAGAGAGAAGGGGTAAGCGAGAGCGCGCGCGAGAGAGAAGGG
Source organism: Engystomops pustulosus (assembly GCA_019512145.1). Lineage (NCBI taxonomy): Eukaryota > Metazoa > Chordata > Amphibia > Anura > Leptodactylidae > Engystomops > Engystomops pustulosus. Next base: position 128,091,960 of record CM033646.1, read on the forward strand.
GTAAGAGAGAGCGCCATGAAGCATAAGGTCAGGCCGGAGCCGCGCCTGAGAGCTAGAAGGGCAGCAGGAAAGAGGGAAGCGCGAGAGAGAGAAGGGGAATGAGGGCGTCGCGAGCGAGCAGAGAAGGGGAGATGGACGCGCGCGAGAGAGAAAGGGAATGATGGAGCCGCGCGAGAGAAGGGGATGAGGGAGTGTTGCACGTCGAGCGAGCGAGAAGGGGGTAATGAGGGAGCGTGCGCGCGAGCACGAGGAAGGGAAATGAGGGAGCGCGAGCGACGGGGAACGCGGGAGCGCGCACAATAAAAGGGGAAATGAGAAGAAAGGGACTGAGGGAGAGCGCCGCGCGCGAGAGAGAGGGGGAATGTGGAGTGCCCGCGAGAATATCAGTTAATGAGTGAGCGAGAGAGAGAAGGTGAAAGAGATCACGTGCGAGAGGGAGAGAGAGGGAAAGAAGGAGGCGAGCACGATAGAGAGAAGGGGAAAGGTGGAGCAACGAGAGAGGAGAGAGGGAATGATGGCAGCGAATAGAGACTTGGAATTATGGAGGGGCCCCCCCCCGCGCTCGAGAGAGAAATTGGAATGAGCAGCGCGCGTGAGAGAGACAGGGTAATAGGAGCCGCGCTCGAGCGAGTAAGGGGAATGATGGCAGCGCTGCGAGAGAGAAGGGAATGAGGGAGCGCATGAGGTAAGAGGGGAAAGCGGGAGCGCGCGCCTATAAGAGGGAGGAGGGGAAAGATGGGAGCGCGCGAGGAGCGATAAGGGGCGGCATGCTGGAAAATGGAGCATGCACGGAGAGAGGAGAGCACGCACAAGAGATAATGGGAGAGAGGGGTTGTGCCAGAGAGAAGTGAAGAAAGGGAGTGCACGTCAACGGAGAGCGGGTAACGCAGGGGAAAGCGTGTGCGAGAGAATGGAGAGGGTCCATGTGCGCAAGAGTGAAAAGGGAGAGATGTGAGTCATGCAAGAGAGAAAAGGGGATAGAGGGAGCGTGCTAGAGATAAGGGAAGAGAGGGAGCGCGCGCGAGATAGAAGGGGAAGAGAGCGCGCGATAGTAAGGGAAAGAGAGCGCGCGAGACGAGAAGGGGCAAGAAGGAGCTGCGCGAGAGAGAAGGGAAGAAGGAGCGTGTGCTAGAGAGAAGGGAAAGAAGGACGCCGATATGGAGAGGGGAAGAAGGACGCGCGAGAGAGAAGGAAGGGGAAAAAGTAGCGCGCGAGAGAGAGGGGAATAAGGAGCGCGCAGAGAGAGGGGAACGAAGGGGCCGCTCGAGAGTAGAAGGGAAATGAAGGAGCGCTCGGCGAGAGAGAATGGGAAAGAGGAGCGCGCGCGAGAGAGAAGGGGAAAGAAGGAGCGCGCGCGAGCGAGCATGGAAAAGGAGCGCGCGGCGAGAAGAGAAGGGGAAAGAAGGAGCGCGCCGATGAGAAAGGGGAAGAGGAGCGCGCGCGAGAGATAATGGAAAGAAGGAGCGTCGCGCGAGAGAGGAAGGGTAAAAGAAGGAGCGCGCGCGAGAGAGAAGGGGAAAGAAGGAGCGCGCGCGAGAAGTGAAGGGGAAAGAAGGAGCGCGCGCTGAGAGAGAAGGGGAAGAAGGAGCGCGCGAGAGAGAAGGTGAAAGAAGGAGCGCGCGAGAGAGAAGGGGAAAGAGGATCGCGCGAGAGAGAAGGGAAAGAGGAGCACGTCGAGAGGGGAGAGAGAAGGGAAAGAAGGACGAGCACGAGAGAGAGAGAGAGGAGAAGAAGGGGGCACGTGCAAGAGAGATAAGGGGAAAGAGGGAGCCTAAGAGAATAAAGGAATGATGGGTCGAGATAGATGAATTGGAATGAGGGAGCGCGCGAGAGAGAGAAGGGGAATGAGGGAGTCGCATTGAGGGAGGAGGGGAAAGAGGGAGGCTCTACCTCTCTTTTTTTCCCCCTTCCTCTCCTCGCGCAAGCTCTCCTCTTTCTTTCCCCCCTCTTTCGCACGAGTGCTCCCATCTCTTAACCCTTCTCTCCGTGCAAGCTTTCCCTCTCTTTCCCCCTTTTCTCTCTCTCTCGAGCGCTCTCTTTCCCTTCTGTCTCTTGCTCCCTCTCTTTCTCCCTTTTCTCTCTCTCCTGTGACCCGCCCACTCTTACCCTTTTTTTTCTCGCGCGCAAGCCCTCCCACTTTCCCATTCTCTCTCTCATGCACCTCCTTCTTTCCCTTCTTCTCTCACGCGCTCCTTCTTTCACCTTCTCTGCGCATCCCTCTTTCCCCTTTCTCTCTCCTCGCTCTCGCTCCATCATTCCCCTCTCGTTCTCTCTCGCTCCCTCTTTTCCCTTCTCTCTCTTGCGCGTGCCCCCTCTTGCCTCTTCTCAAATCTTCGCGCGCTCCCTCTTTCCCTTCTCTCTTCGCGCGCCCCTTCTATTCCCCCCCCCTTTCTCTCTCCGCGCTCCTTCTTCCTTCTCTCTCAAGCGCGCCTTCTTTTTTTTTTTTCCCCCCGTCTCTCTCGCGCGCAATCCTTCTTTCCGCCTCTCTCCTCTCGCGCGCAAATTCCTTCTTTCCCTTCTCTCTCGCGCGCTCCTTCTTTCCCCTTCTGCTCTCTCCGCTCCTTCTTTTCCTTCTCTCTCGCCTGCGCATAGACTCCCTTCTTTACCCTTCTCTCTCTCTCTCCTTCCTTTCTTTCCCCTTCTCTCCCTCTCAGCGCGATGAGAGAAGGTGAAGAAGAGTGCATGAGAAGAGAATGGGAAAGAGGGCTGGCCTTGCGCGCGGAAAAAAAAGGTCAAGATTGGGAGGGCTCACAGAGAGAGAAAGGGAAAGAGAGGTAGTCAAGAGACAGAGGGGAAAGAGCGCTTGAGAGAGAGAGAAAAGGGAAGAGAGAACGCTTGCACGAGAGAAGGGTTAGAGGTGAGCACTCGGCGAAAGAAGGGGAAAGAAGAGGAGAGCTTGCGCGATAGAGAAGGGGAAAAAGAGAGGTAGAGTTTGCGAGAGAAGAAGGGAAAGAGAGGGAGAGCTGCATGTGAGAGAGAAGGGAAAGAGAGAGGGGGAGAGCTGCGCGCAAAGAGAAGGGAAGAAGTGCTTGCGTGGGGAGAGAATGGGAAATAGGGAGTCACGAAAGAGAGAAGGGTAAAGGGGAGCAGCGAGAGGAGAGAAAGGGGGAACGGGGGTGCGCGAGAGAGAAGAAGGGGAAAGTAGGGAGTGCGTCCAGAGACCGAAAGGAATGGGAAAGAGTGGGCCCCGCAGAAGAGAAGTAAAGAGGAGGCGAGAGAGAATGAGAAGGGGAATGATGGACAAGAGAGATTGAAAGAGGGCATGCGGGAGAGAGAGCAAGGGAATTTGGGAGCGCGCGAGAGAGAGACGGGAATGAGGGAGCGCATTAGGGAGGAGGGGAAGAGGGAGCGGTCGCACGATAGAGGAAGGGGGGAAAGAGGGAGCTCGTTCACGCAGAGAGGTAGGGAGGGGAAAAGGGACGCGCGGAGAGAACGACAAGGGAATGAGGGAGCGCGAGAGAGAAAAGGGGAAAAGAGGGAGTGTACGAGGAGATAGAAGGGGAAAGAGGGAGCTTGCGCACGAGAGAGGGAGGAGGGGAAAGGGTAGCGCGCTAGACAGAACGAGAAAGGGAATGAGGGCGGACAAGAAGGGGGAATGGGTCAACGAGACAGAAAGAGAGAGAGATAAGGGGGCGCCTGCGTGGAAGAGAGTGAGCATGACACACACACAGAGAGATGGGGAGCACTCACCAATAGAAGAATTGATAGAAGGGGGTGTTCAAGAGAGAAGTGAAGAAGGAACTGCGCGTGCAACAGAGAAAGGGGGGCGAGGGTATGTGCTAGGAGTGCAGGGGAAAGCGTGTGCGAGAGAAGATAGGAGGGACCGTGGTGCGCAATATAGAAAAAGGGAGAGAGGAGCTGCAGAGGAAAATGGGAGAGAGGGAGCGTGCATGAGAGAAAGAGTGAGGTGGCGCATGCAAGATAGAAGGGATGAGAGAGGGGCAGAGAGGAGAGAGAGGGAGCTTGCATTCCAAGAGAGCGAAGAGATAGAGGCAGCACAAGAGTGTGAAGGAATTGGTTGCGTTGCGAGAGAGAGGCACGTCACTTCCTGAGAGAGAGAAGATGGAGATATGGATGACCATCATGTAGGGGGGAGAGAAGTAAACGCTCGCACGAGAAGTGGGGAGAGTAGGAAGGTGAGGAGTGCGAAAAAGGGGAGAGACATAGGGGAGAGCGATGTGGGAGAAGTAGCAACAAAAGAAATGGGGGAGAAGAGAACCTACGAGAGAGGTAAAAGTATTAATCATACCATGAGCTAGACAAGGGGAATGGAGGAGCAACACATGCAGATAGGAAGCAGTGAATATGACAGGAATACAAGTATGCAATAGGATGATAAGGGAGATGAGAGAGCGTGCTTGTACGCGAGACAGAATTGGATATATGATCGCACATAATAGCAAGGGGATAAGAAGAAAGAGGGAGGAGCCTGCAATAGAGAGTAGGGAAGAGAGAGTATGGCAGTGAGAGTGGGAGCACGAAAAGAAAGTGGTGAGTGTGAGCGCACAAGAAAGATAAGGGCGAGAGTACGGGAGCATGTCTGCGCAAGAGAAGGTTGTATAGGAGTGAGCACGAGGAGAAAGAAGGAGACACTTTAGGAGGAGGGGTATAAAGGTGGAGGAAGTGTATGTCCGCGGGAAGGAAATAGTGAAAGACGTGCTCGCCGGCATGTGAGAGATTACGGGGTGGAGAGTGTGTAAAAAAGATAACGGAAGCGTGTACTTGTGCACAGAGAATAAGGGAGAGAGTGGCCGCTTAGCCGCAGAAGGGGAGCGAACGCAGGTGTGAATGGTAGTAAGAAGGTGAGATGGTGCGCACACGAGATTGGAAGAGGCTCTCATCAATCGGAAGAGGTACTCCAATTCGTAGAGGGTGAAGTGGAGGAACCGCTAACAGCCTAATAGAAGAGATAGCCTGCTATAGAGATAGAAGGGGGAGAGAGTGGTGCAGAGAGCGAGTGTGCAGAAGCTCTTTCTCCTTTCTCTATTGTGCTCTTCTCCCCTTTTCTATCTTGTGCTCTTCTCCCCTTTTTCTCCTTGGTCTCTCTCCCTGTTTCTTGTGCTCTCCCTTTTTCTCTCTTTTGCACTCTCACCCTTTTCTTCTCTCTTGTGCTCTCTCCCTTTTCCTCTCTTGTTCTCTCCCCCCTTTCTCACTGGGCTCTCTCCCCCTTTTCTCACTTGGTCTCTCTCCCCTTTTTTCTTCTCGTGTGCTCTTCCCCCTTTCTCACTTTCTCTCTTTTCTTCTCACTTTGGCTCTCTCCCTTTTCTCACTTGTCTCTCTCTCCCTTTTCTCTCTTGTTCTCTCTCTCCCCCTTTCTCACTTGTGCTCTCTCCCTTTCTCACTTTGTGCGCTCTCTCCCTTTCTCACTTGCGCTCTCTCCCTTTTCTCACTTGGGCTCCTAGCTCTCCCCTTTCTCACTTGGGCTCTCTCCCCCTTTCTCACTTGGGCTCTCTCCCCTTTTCTCAACGTGGGCTCTCTCCCCTTTATCTCTCACTTGCCTCTCCCCTTTTCTCACTTGGGCTCTCCTCCCCCTTTTCTCCCTTTGGCTCTTCTCCTTTTCTCACTTGGGCTCTATCCCCTTTTCTCACTTGGGCTCTCTCCCCTTTCTCACTTGGGGCTCTCTCCCCTTTTCCTCACTTGGGCTCTCTCCCTGTTCCCACGCGGTGCTCTCGTCCCCTTTTCTCACGCGGGCTCTCCTCCCCTTTTCTCTCTCACCAGCGGGCTCTCTCCCCGTTCTCTCTCACCGGGCTCTCTCCCCCTTTTCTCCTCTCTCACGCGGGCCCTCCGCCCTTTTCTTCTCTCTCACACGCGGGCCCTCTCCCTTGTCTCTCTCACGCGGGCTCTCTCTCCCTTTCTCTCTCACCGGGCTCTCTCCCCTTTTCTCGCTCACACGCGGTGCTCTCTCACCTTTTCTTCTCACACGCGGGCTCTCTCCCGCTTTTTCTCTCTCACGGGGCTTTCTCTCCTCCCCTTTTCTCTCTCACGCGGGCTCTCTCCCCATTTTCTCTCTCACGCGGGCTCTCTCCCCCTTTTCTCTCTCACCTGGGCTCCTCTCCCCTTTTCTCTCTCACCGGGTGCTCTCTCCCCTTTTCTCTCTCCCGCGGTCTCTCTCCCTCCCCGTTTCTCTCTCACGCGGCTCTCTCCCCTTTTCTCTCTCACGGCGGCTCTCTCCCTTTTCTCTCTCACGCGGGCTCTCTCCCTTTTCTCTCTCACGCGGGCTCTCTCCCCTTTTCTCTCTCACGCGGGCTCCCTCTCCCCTTTTCTCTCTCACGCGGGCTCTCTCCCCTTTTCCCTCTCTCACGCGGGGCTCTCTCCCCTTTTTCTCTCTCACCGCGGGCTCCTCTACTCCCTTTCTCTCTTCACGCGGGCTCTCTCCCCCCTTTTCACTCTCCCGCGGGCTCTCTCCCCTTTTTCTCTCTCACCGGGCTCTCTCTCTCCCCTTTCTCTCTCAACGCGAGGAAGTAGCTCTCTCCCTTTTCTCTCTCACGCGGCTCTCTCCCCTTTTCTGCTCTCACGCGGCTCTCTCCCCTTTTCTCTCATCACAGCACAGGCTCTCCCAACCCTTTTCTCGCTCACCACGCGGAGCTACACCACCCATCCCCACTTTATCCACATCTCGCTCAACGGCGGGCTCTCTCCCTTTCTTCTCTCACGCCGGGCCTCTCTCCCTTTTTCTTCTCTCTCACAGCGGGCTCTCTCCCCTTTTCCTCTCTCACGCGGGCTCTCTCCCTTTCTCTCTCACCGGGCCTCTCTCCCTTTTCTTCTTCACGCGGCTCTCTCCGCATTTTCTCTCTCACGCGGGCTCTCTCCCTTTCTCTCTCAACGGTGCTCTCTCCCTTTTCTCTCATCACGGCGGGCTCTCTGCCCCTTTTCTCTCCTCCCGCGGGCTCTCTCTCTCCCCCTTTTCCTCTCTCACGCTTTCTCTCTCCCCTTTTCTCTCTCCCCGGGCTCTCTCCCCTTTTCTCTCTCACGCGGGCTCTCTCCACTTTTCTCATCTCACCGCGGGCTCTCTCCCCTTTTCTCTCACGGCGGGCTCTCTCCCTCTCTCCCTTTTCTCTCTCACGCGGGCTCTCTCTCGCCGTTTTACTCTCTCAGACGCGGGCTCTCTCCCCTTTTCTCTCTCACGCTGGCTTCTCTCCCTTTTCCTCTCTCAACGCGGGGTCTCTCTCCCCTTTCTCCTCACGCGGGCTCTCTCCTCCCCTTTCTCGCTTCACGCGTCTCTCTCCCCTTTTCTCTCTCACCGGGCTCTCTACCCTTATTCTCTCTCACGCGGGCTCTCTCCCCTTTTCTCACTCTCACTCGGGCTCTCTCCCCCCTTTTCTCTCTCACAGCGGGCTCTCTCCCCTTTTCTCTCTCACGCGGGCTCTCTCCCCTTTTCTCTCTCACCGGGCTCTCTCCCTCCCTCTTTTCTCTCTCACGCGGCTCTCATCCTCTCACAACCCTTTCTCTCTCACCCGCGGCTCTCTCCCCTTTTTCCTCTCTCTACGCGGGCTCCTCTCCCCTTTTCTCTCTCACTGAGGGTCTCTCTCCCCCTTTTCTCTCTCACGCGGGCTCTCTCCTCTCTCTCCCCTTTTTCGTCTCTCCACACGCGGGCTCCTCTCCCCCCTTTCTCTCTCACGCGGCTCTCTCCCCTTTTCTCTCTCACGCGGCTCTCTCCCCTTTGCTCTCATCACTCGGGCTCTCTCCCCTTTTCCTCTCTCTACGCGGCTTCTCTCCCCTTTTCTCTCTCCGCGGGCCTCCTCCCCTTTTTCTCTCGTCACGCGGCTCTGCTCCCCTTTTCTCTCTCGACGCGGGCTCTCTCCCCTTTTCTCTCCGCACCGGGCTCTCTCCCCTTTTCTCTTCCTCCGCGGGCTCTCTCCCCTTTTCCTCTCTCACGCGGGCTCTCTCCCCTTTTCTCTCTCACTGCGGCTCTCTCCTCTTCTTCCCCTTTGCTCTCTCACGAACGGCTCTCTCCCCTTTTCTCTCCACTCGGGCTCCTCTCCTCCCCTTTCTCTCTCACGCGGGCTCTCTCCCTTTTCTCTCTTCACGCGGCTCTCTCCCCTTTTCTCTCTCACAGGGCTCTCCCCCTTTCTCTCTCACGCGGGCTCTCTCCGCTTTTCTCTCTCACGCGGGCTCTCTTCCCCTTTTTTCTCTCTCTCTCACGCGGGCTCTCTCCTCTCTCCCCCTTTTCTCTCTCACGCGGCGCTCTCTCTCTCCTCTCCCCCTTTTCCTCTCTCACGCTGGCTCCCCTCCCCTTTTCTCTCTCACTCGGGCTTCTCTCCCCTTTTCTCTCCTCACGCGACGGGCCTCTCGCTCCCCTTTTCTTTCTCTCTCACTCGGGGCTCTATCCCCTTTTCCTCCTCTTCTCACGCGGGCTCCTCTCCCCTTTTCTCTCTCAACGCGGGCCCTTCTCCCCCTTCTCCCCCTTTTCCCTCTCCCTCACGCGGGCTCTCTCCCCCTTTTCATCTCTCACGTTCGGGGCTCTCTCCCCTTTTCCTCTCTCACGCGGGCTCGCTCCCCTTTTCTCTCTCACGCGTCCTCTCTCCTCCCTTGGTTCTCCTCTAAAACGCGGGCTCTCTCCCCCTTTTCTCTCTCACGCGGCTCTCCTCCCCTTTTCTCTCTCACGCGGGCTCTCTCCAACTTTTTCCTCTCTTCACGCGGGCTCTGCCCCTTTTCTCTCTCACGGCGGGCTCTCTCCCCTTTCTCTCTCACGGCGGGCTTCTCTCCCCTTTTCTCTCTCACGCGGGCTCTCTTCCCCTTTTTCCTCTCTCACGCGGGCACTCTCTCCAAGTCCTCCCTTTTCTCTCTTCACGCGGGCTCTCTCTCTCCCCCTTTTCTCTCTCACGCGGCTCTCTCCCCTTTTCTCTCTCAACGCCGGGCTCCTCCTCTCCTCTCCCTTTTCTCCTCTCACGCGGGCTCTCTCCCCTTTTCTTTCTCTCTCATCCGCGGGCTCTATCCCCTTTTCTCTCTCACGCGGGCTCTCTCCCCCCTTTTCTCTCTCACAGCGGGCTCTCTCCCTTTTCCTCTCTCACGCGGGCTCTCTCCCCGTTTCGCTCTCACTCCGGGCGCTCTCCCTGTTTCTCTCTCACGCGGGGCTCTCTCCCCTTTTCTCTCTCCACGCGGGCTCTCTCCCCTTTTCTCTCTCACGTACGGCTGGCTCTCTCCCTCTCTCCCTTTTCTCTCATTCACGCGGCTCTCTCCTCTCTCCTCTCACCCTTTTCTCTCTCCGCGGCTCTCTCCCCTTTTCTCTCTCACGCGGGCTCTCTCCCATTTTCGCTCTCACGCGGGCTCTCGCTCCCCTTGTTCTCTCTCACGCGGGCTCTCGCCCCTTTTTCTGCTCTCACGCGGGCTCTCATCCATCCCCTTTTCTCTCTCACCGGGCTCTCTCCCCTTTTCTCTCTCACGCACACTCGGGCTCTCTCCTCTCCCCTTTCTCTCTCACGCTGGCTCTTCACCCTTTTTTCTCTCACGCGGGCTCTTCTCCCTTTCTTTCTCTATCACTTGTGTTTGCCTTTCTTTCTCCCCCTTTTCTCTCTATTACGCGTGCTCTCTGTTCCATTTTCCTCTCTATTACGCGTGCTATTTCTCTCCCTCCCCTTTTCTCTCTTGTCTTTTGCTCTCTGTGCTTCTCTCTTCCCTTTTCTCCTCTTGTGCTTGTGCTCTCCTCTCTCCCCTTTTCTCTCTTGTGGCTTGTGCTCTCTCCCCCTTTTCTCTCTTGTGTTGTGCTCTCTCCCCTTTTCTCTCTTGTGCTTGTGCTCTCTCCACTCCCGCTTTTCTCCTTGTTCTTGTGCTCCCTCTCCCTTTTCTCGTCTCTTGTGCTCAGTGCTCTCCTCCCCTTTTCTCTCTCACCGGGCTCCTCCCCTTTTCTCTCTCACGCGGGCTCTCTCCCTTTCTCTCTCTCACTCCCGCGGGCTCTCTCCCCTCCCCCTTTTCTCTCTCACACGCGACGCTCTCCTCCCTTTTCTCTCTCACGCGGGCTCTCTCCCCTTTTCTCTCTCCACGCTGGCTCTCTCCCCTTTCTCTCTTCACGCGGCTCTCATCCCCTTGTCTCTCTCACGCGGGCTCTCTTTCTCTCCTCCCCTTTTCTCTCTCAAAGCCGGCTCTTCCCCTTTCTCTCTCCGCGGGCTCTCTCCCCTTTTCCCTTCTCACGCGGCTCTCCCCCTTTTCGTCTCTCAGCGGGCTCTCTCCCCTTTTCCCTCTCACGCGGGCTCTCTTCCCCTTTTCTCTCTCACGCGTGCTCTCTCCCTCTCCTCATCCCCTTTTCTCTCTTTCAACGCCTTGCTTTCTCCCCTTTTCTCTCTATACTCTTCTACTGCCTCGTCTCTCCCTGCCCCCTCCCCTTTTCCCTCTAATCACTTGTGCTTTCTCCCGTTTCTCTCTATTAACGGTGCTCTCTTTCCATTTTCTCTCTCACGTGTGTTGGGGGGTTGGGGGGGCCCCCCTTTTTTTTTTTTCCTCCCCTTTTCTCTCTTGTGCTTGTGCCTCTCTCCCCTTTTCTCTCTTGTGCTTTTGCTCTCTCCCCTTTTCTCTCTTGTGCTGTGCTTCCTCCCTCTCCGCCTTTTCTCTCTGTGCTTGTAGCTCCTCTCCCCTTTTCTCTCTTGTGCCTTGTGCTCTCCTCCCCTTTCTCTCTCGTGCTTGGCTCTCCTCCCCTTTTTCTCCTCCGTGCTTGTGCTCTCTCCTCTCCCCCTTTTCCTCTCGTGCTTGTGCTCTCTCCCATTTTCTCTCTCTGCTTGTGCTCTCATCCCCTTTTCTCTCTCTTGCTTGTGTCTCATCTCCCCTTTTCTTCTCGTCTCGTGCTTGTGCTCTCTTGTGCGCTCATGAGCTTTTTTCTCTCTCCTCTTGCACAGCTTTCTCTCTCTCTTTTTCCTAGGGGTGCTCTCTTTTCTTTTCACTTCTTTTTTTTTCTCTTAAGGTTCTCATTTTCTCTTGCAGGTGCTCTCATCTTTTTTCTCTTGGGGATGCTCTTTTTTTTTCCTCACGGTTTTTCTTTTTTTTTTTTTATCTTGTGCACTCTCTCTTTTCTCTCTCACACAAGCTCTTGCACTCTATGCCTCTTCCTTTCTCTCTTATGCAGTCTTCCCTCTCATCTCCTCTTGTGCATCTTCTCTTACTCATGCACTTTTTTTCCTCTGCCACTCTTTCTCCTCTCTTCCTTGTTCTTTCTTTCTTTTACTACTTTATATCTTACAATTAGAGGTTTTTCTTTCGCTTATCGGGTTCTGAATAATGTTTAGTCCCTTCTCGGTGCCTCATTTTCTGGATGAGCATCAATAATGGCTGTGGATAGCAGTTCCTCAGGATCGGTGGTTGGTTATTTTAGTAGTGACAACCTGTCGCTAGGCCACTCCAGAGCCCTATATTACATTATAGCCCAATCTTACAAATTATAGAAAGTAAACAATTGCAGTTTGCAAACTCAGATTTCTTGTACTCCAATTTCTGACGCTGTAACGTGTAAAATAGTCAATTTGGGGTGAGAGGCTCATTCTCTTTCATGCTTTTGATCCATATTCCGAGTCCGGGTCCGCTATAATTTAATGAATTTTTACAAGTCCTTACATCAAAGACCTGTAATCATGGAATTTTCTTCCAGTTAGCAAGATGGAGTGCGATGCTCGGCTTCGCCAAAAAACTCAGCCTTGCTCAGACGCACAGAAGTCTCTGGTGATAGAGACCACAAAGGAGAATGCCTGGTAGCGTGCGTTTCATTGACTTTGTGTTTTCTCCTCAATTAAAGACACCCAACTTACAGACTCCCTTTATTTACAGACGACCGTCTGCCCATGTGACCTCTGGTGAAGCTCTCTGGATGCTATTACTATCTCCCAGCCTTTGCAATGATAAGCTGTAAAAGGGTCTGTAAAAGAAAAAAAAAAAAACAAAAAAAAGCAAAAGAGATAAGCACGCACGGGAGGAAAGGGGAGGAGAACCAAGCACAAGAGAGAAAAGGGAGAGAAGCACAAGAAATCGAGCAAAGAAGAAAAGGGGGGAGCGAGCCAAGCCACAGAGAGAAAAGGGGAGAGAGCACAGCACAAGAGAGAAAAGGGAGAGATCACAAGCACAAGAGAGAAAGGAGAAACACACGTGGAGAGAAAATGGAAGAGAGCACGCGTAATAGAGAGAAAAGGGGAGAAAGCACAGTGTAGAGAAAGGGGAGAGAGCACGCGTAATAGAGAGAAAAGGGGAGAAAGCACGCGTGAAAGAGAAAGGGAGAAGCCGCTGAGAGAAAGGTAGAGAAGCACGGGCGCGTGAGAGAGAAAAGGGAGAGAGCCCCTTGAGAGGAAAAGGGGAGAGAGGCCCGCGGGGAGTGAGAGAGAAAAGGGGAGAGAGCACCGCGTGAGAGAGAAAAGGGATAGAGAGCCGCTTGAGAGAGAACAGGGGAGAGAGCCCGCTGAGAGAGAAAAGGATAGCCCGCGAGAGAGAACAGGGAGAGAGCCCGCGTGAGAGAGATAAGGGGAGAGAGCCCCTGGAGAGAAAGAGGAGGAGAGAGCTCCGCGTGAGAGAGAAAAGGGGAGAGAGCCCCTGGAAGAGAAAGGGAGAGAGCCCCGTGACGCAGAGAAAACGGGAGAGAGCACGAGCACAATATAGAAAAGGGGAGAGAGCACAGAAGCAGAGAGAAAAGGGAGAGAGCACAAGCACAAGAAGAGAAAAGGGGAGAGAGCACACCAAGAGAGAAAGGGGAGAGAGCACAAGCCAATGAAGAAAAGGGAGAGAGCACAAGCAAAGAGATAAAGGGGAGAGAGCACAAGCACAAGAAGAACAAGGGGAGAAGCCCTGAGAGGAAAATGAAGAGAGCACCGTAATAGAGAGAAAAGGGAGATAAGTCACAAGGTAGAGAAAGGGGAGAGAGCCCGCGGAGAGAGAAAGGGAGAGAGCCCGCGTAGAGAGAAAAGGGAGAGAGCCCGCGTTGAGAGAGAAAGGTGGAGCAAGAGGGAGAGAGCCCGCGTGAGAAGAGAAAAGGGGAGAGAGCCCGCGTGAGAGAGAAAAGGGGAGAGAGCCCGCCGTGAGAGATAAGGGGAAGAGCCCTCGTGAGAGAGAAAAGGGGAGAGAGCCCGCGTGAGAGAAAAGGGGAGAGAGCCCGCGTGAAAGAGAGAACAGAGGGAGAGAGCCCGCGTGAGAGAGAAAGGGAGAGAGCCCTGCCCCGTGGGAAAGGGAGGGAGAGAAAAGGGGAAGGCCCGCGTGCGAGAGAAATGGGGAGAGACCGCTGCGGAGAAAAGGGAGAGCGCCCGCGTGTGAGAGAAAAAGGGAGAGAGCCGCTTGGAGAGAAAAGGGTAGAGAGCCCGCGTGAGGAGAAAGTGGAGAGAGCCCGCGTGAGAGAGAAAAGGGGAAGAGCCCGCTGAGAGAGAAAAGGGAGATCCCGCTGAGAGAAAAAGGGGAGAGAGCCCGCGGAGAGGAGAAAGGGGAGAGAGCCCGCTGAGAGAGAAAGGGGAAGAGCCCCGTGAGAGAAAAGGTGAGAGCCCGCGTGAGGAGAAAAGGGGAGAGAGCCCGCGTGAAGAGAAAAGTGTGAGAGAGCCCCGTGAGAGAGAAAGGGATGAGAGCCCGCGTGAGGAGAAAAGGGGCGAAGCCCAGCTTGAGATAGAAAGGGGAGTAGCCCGCTGAGAAGAAAAGGGAGAGAGCCCGCGTGAAGAGAAAGGGGAGAGAGCCCCGTTAGAGAGAAAGGGAGAAGCCCGCGTGAGAGAGAAAAGGGGAAGAGCCCGCGTGAGAGAGAAAAGGTGGAGAGAGCCCGCTTGAGAGAGAAAGGGGAGAGAGCCCGCGTGAGAGAGAAAGGGGAGAGAGCCCGCGTGAGAGAAAAGGGAGAGAGCCCGCGTTGAGGAAAAGGGAGAGAGCCCGCGTGAGAAGAAAGGAGGAGAGCCCGCTGAGAGAGAAAGGGGAGGAGCCCGCTCTGAGAGAGAAAGGGAGAGAGCCCGCGTGAGAGGAAAGGAGAGAGCCCGCGTGGAGAGAAAAGGGAGAGAGCCCCCCTTGAGAGAGAAAAGGGGAGAGAGCCCGCGTGAGAGAGAAAAGGGATAGAGCCCGCGTGGGAGACAGAAAGGGTGAGAGGAGCCCGCGTGAGAGAGAAAGGGGAGAGATCCCGCGTGAGAGCCGAAAGGGAGAGAGCCCGCGTGAGAGAAGAAGGGGGAGAGCCCGCGTGAGAGAGAAAGGGGAGAGAGCCCGTGAAAAAAAGTGGTAGAGGCCCGCGTGAGAGGAAAAGGGGAGAGAGCCCGCGTGAGAAGTAAAGGGGGAGAGCCCGCGTGAGAGAGAAAAGGGGAGAGAGCCCGTGAGAGAGAAAAGGGGTGAGATCCCGCGTGAGAGAGAAAGGGAGAGAGCCCGCTTGAGAGAGAAAAGGGTAGAGAGAGCCCGCGTGAAGAGAAAGGGAGAGCCCCTTAGAGAGAAAAGGGGAGAGAGCCGCGTGAGAGAGAAAAGGGGTAGAGCCCGCTTGAGAGAGAAAAGGGAGAGAGCCCGCGTAGAGAGAAAAGGGGAGAAGGCCCTCGCTGATAGATAAAAGGGGAGAGAGCCCGCTGGATAGAGAAAGGTGCAGAGGCCCGCGTGAGAGAGAAAAGGGGAGAGAGCCCGCGTGAGAGAGAAAAGGGGAGAGGCCCGCTGAAGAAAGGGGAGAGAGCCGCGTGTAGAGAATGGGAGAGAGCCCGCGTGAGAGGAAAAGGAGATCGCTGAAGAAAGGAGCGCCCCGCGTGAGAGAGAAAAGGGGAAGAGAGCCCGCGTGTAAGAGAAAGGAGAGAGCCCGGTGAGAGAGAAAGGGAGAGAGCCCGCGTGAGAGAGAAAAGGGAGAGTAGTCCCGCGTGAGAGAGAAAAAGGGGAGAGAGCCCGCGTGAGAGAAAAGGGAGAGAGCCCCGCTGAGAGAAAAAGGGACAGAGGCCCGTGAGAGAGAAAGGGGAGGAGCCGCGTGAGAGAGCAGGGGAGAGACGGGGTCCCGCGTGAGAAAGGGGAAGAGCCCAAGTGGAGAAAGGGGAGAGAGCCCAAGTGAGAAAGGGAGAGAGCCCAATGGAAAGGGTAGAGAGCCCAATTGAGAAAAGGGGAGAGAGCCCACGTTAGAAAATGGGAGAGAGCCCAATTGAGAAGGGAGAGAGCCAAGTGAGAAATGGAGATAGCACAAGTGAGAACAGGGGAGAGAGCCAATTAGAAAGGTGAGAGAGCCAAAGTGAAAGGGGAGAGAGCCCAATGAGAACAGGGGAGAGAGCCCATTAGAAAGGGAGAGAGCCAAGTTAGTAAAGGGAGAGAGAGCACAAGTGAGAAAGGGGAGAGAGCACAAGTGAGAAAGGGGAGAGAGCACAAGAAAGAAAAAGGGATAGAGAACCTAAGTGAGAAAATGGGAGAGAGCCCAGTGATGAAAGGAAGAGAGCACAAATGAGAAAGGGGGCGAGAGCACAAGAGAGAAAAGGGGAGAAGACCCAAAAAAAGTTTGAGAACAGGGGAGAGACAGCCCAATGAGAAAGGGGAAAGAGACAGAGAGAAAAATGGGAGAGAGCACAGAGAGACAGGAAGGCAAGACGAGCAACGGGAGAGCACAAGAAAGGGAGAGAGACCAGAAAAAGGGGAGAAGGCACAAGATAGAAAGGTGAGAAGAGCAAATATAGAAAGGAGACAGAGCTCTAGCACACTCTCCTCTTGCACACTCTCTCCCCCCTTCTATCTCTCTAGCATGCTCTCCTCTTCTATTTCTCTGGCGTTAGCGTGCTTCCTCCACTTCACCCTCTTTACGAAGTGGCGTACCTCTTCCGCATTATAGGCCTCTTCCAATCTCTTTGTGCGCACCTCTCCTCTTCCTAACTACACCGCGCTCGCTACCTTCTCGCGCAAGCGCACTACTCTCCCCTCTTCTCTGTGCACAAGTCCACACGCTCTCCCTTTCTCTTTTTTTTTACACATCTCTCCCCCTACTCTCCTCACATCATGCGGGCGTCACTGTCTTCCCCTTTCCTTCCCGCGGACAATACTCCTTCCTCCCCTTATTCCCCTCCCCTCCTACACGTGTGCTCCGTCTTTCTCCTCGTGCGCACTCGTCTCACCCTTTCTCTTGCGCATACATGCTCCCTCTCTCTCCCCTTATCTTTCTTGTGCGCTCCCACTCACCCTTTCTTTTTCTTTCGTGCTCCACTCTCCCTGCCATACTCTTCTCTTTCCCTACTCTCCTCTTGCGGCTCCTCCTCCTTTTCTCTTCTCCCCTTCTCTTATGTGCGCTCCATCTCTCCACTTTTCTGTCTCGCGTACAAGCACTCTCCTTCTCATCTCTCCTTCTCATCCTCTTGCATACTTGTATTCCTTGTCTCTCATGCTCCTATCTTGCATGTGTGCTCCTCCATTCCCCTTGTCTATCTCATGTATGATCCCATCCTTTCCCTCTCCGATTTCCTTCTCTCCCCCCATTTCTTTTGTGCTACTTCTCCCACATTCTCTCTCCCCCTATGTCTCTCCCCCTTTTTCGCACTCCTCACTCCTTTTCCTACTCTCCCCTCCTCTCTCGTGCGAGCGTTACTTCTCTCCCCCCTCTCACATGCTCGTCCTCCATCTCTTCCATCTTCTTCTCTCTCAGGCAAGTGCGTCCTCCCTCTCTCGCACACGCAACCACTTCCCTTCACACTCTTGTGCTGCCTCTATCCTCTTCGCTCTCTTGTGCATGCAAGCTCCCTCTCTCTCCTCTCTGCCCTCTCTGCCCCTCCTCTCTATCCCCTTCTATCTTGCATGCGCCCACCTCACTCTTTCTCTCATGCACGCTCCCTCTCTCCCCTTTTCTCTCTTGCATGCTCCCTCTCTCCCTTTTCTCTCTTGCGCACACGGTCCCTCTCTCTTCTCTCGCACACGCTTTCCCCTGCACTCTAGCACATACCCCTCTCCCCCCTTCTCTCTGTTGCACGCGCAGTCCCTCTCTTCACTTCTCTCTTGCACACCCCCTCTCTCCCATTCTCTCTTGTGAGTGCTCCCCCTCTCTCTCGTGCATGCTCTCACTCCATCTTCCCCAGCATGCGCCCCCTAATCTCCTCTCTCTCTCTCTCGCTTGCCCCTTCTCTCGTGCTTGTTCTCCCTCCCCTTTTCTCTCTCGTGCTTGTGCTCTCTCCCCTTTTCTCTCTCGTGCTTGTGCTCTCTTGTGCGCTCATGACTTTTTTCTCTTCCTCTTGCACGCTTTCTCTCTCTCTTTCCTAGGGTGCTCTCTTTTCTTTTCACTTTCTTTTTTTTTCTCTTAAGGGGTTCTCATTTTCTCTTGCAGGTGCTCTCTCTTATTTTCTTGGGGATGCTCTTTTTTTTCCTCACGGGTGTTCTTTTTTTTTTTTTATCTTGTGCACTCTCTCTTTTCTCTCTCACACAAGCTCTTTCACTCTATCCTCTTCTTTTCTCTCTTATGCAGTCTTCCTCTCTCTATCTCCTCTTGTGCATTCTTTCTCTTACTCATGCACTTTTTTTCCTCTGCACACTCTTTCTCTCTCTCCTTTTCTTTCTTTTACTCTTTATATTCTTACAATTAGAGGTTTTTCTTTCGCTTATCGGGTTCTGAATACTGTTTAGTCCCTTCTCTGTGCCTTCAGTTTCTGGATGAGCATCAGAATGGCTGTGGATAGCATTTCCTCAGGATCGGTGGTTGGTTATTTTAGTAGTGACACCTCGCTAGGCCACTCCAGAGCCCATATATTAACATTATAGCCAAATCTTACAAAATTATTAGAAAGTAAAAAATTGCAGTTGCAAACTCAGATTTCTTGTACTCCAGATTTCTGACGCTGTAACGTGTAAAATAGGCAGAGTTTGGGTAGAGGCGCATTCTCTTTCATGCTTTTTAATCCATATGCCGAGTCCGGGTCCGCTATGAATTTAAATGAAATATTTTACAGCCTTACATCAAAGACACTGGAATAATTTGGAATTTTCTTCCAGTTAGCAGATGGAGTGCGATGCTCGGCTCGCCAAAAAACTCAGCATTGCTCAGACGCACAGAAGTCCTCTGGTGATGAGACCACAAAGAGAGAATGCCTGGTAAGGCGTCTTCATTGACTTTGTTCTCCTCAATTAAGGACACCCAACTTACAGACTCCCTTTAGTTACAGACAGACCGCTCTGCCCAATGTGACCTCTGGTGAAGCTCTCTGGATGCTATTACTATAGTCCCAGGCTGCAATGATAAGCTGTAAAGTGTCTGTAATGAAGCTTTATTGATAATCCTTGTTCCCATTACAGCAAAAAATGTAGAAAATCCAATTGTCACTGGGACAAAAAATCTTTTTGCCTGGAGCTGCTAGTATAAAATATACAATTCCGACTTACATACAAATTCAACTTAAGTACAAATCTTTAGAACATATCTTTTAAATAAAGCGGGGACTGCCTGTATTTCCATATTGGTTTATTTATTTGTGTTTAACATCTAGAAAGCTGAGTTTTCACATTGTGAGCAGCAAATCTGCCAACATTTCCTGCTCATGACATATTTGATCCAGCTATTCCAGAAACTATAATCACATGAAGGGGGACCTGCAGAAATGACTGCGGTCAGCTAGGCCCGTGGGTCCAGTCAATAAAAGGGTGACCCCTGTAATACATCACTAGCGTACAAATGACTCTAATATATATAATATAATTGTTGATTTATCTCATTTGTTTCAGAAATCAGTCCGCAAACCTTCCAATAGGAATCTATCAAGAAATATTGTAAGTGACCAGAACATTAGACTACCAAGTGATGGCATCAAGAGGGGTACCAAGACTGGTACTCGGGGAAGAGCTCCAGGCAGGAGGTGCCCAAAGGTGACAGTCAGTGCTCGAGTCGCTGCCCGTCAGGTGTCCAGAGACAACGAGTACATCTCATATCAAGGGTTAACGGATGAGAGCAGTGATAGCATGGTATTTTCCGGAGCGGTACATCCAGATGGCAGAGGTGTATACACAGATAACAGTCCCTTTTTTGATGAAGACAGCAACCAGCCTATGCCACTGGGGAGATTTTTTGAGAATGCTGATCTTATGCAGGTGAGATTTTAGGTCACACTATATACAAGGTTTCTATGTAGTCTGTAACATTGGCGACACATAGGCTGGCCTCATTTTTTGGTTCATTTCTGTTCAGAAGAGAATTATTATTTTTTGCTATCATAAGAATCCTTAGACTAATTCTAGTGTTTTAAATGTTAACACAACATTGCAGAAAAATGCTGGGTTTTCTGCAATTTTGTAAAAATGACAACAAAAAAGTGAGATGAGTTTGGGCTTGTGCATCCAGTTATTATCAGATTTCTTTAACGCTTAGGACTTTCCACCCGTTGCCACATCCCGTGCCTCTATGAGCCGACGAGAGCTAAGAAACCTGCACTACAGGGCTAAGGAGGAGGATGACGACGACGATGAGGATGATGATACGGGTGATAAAGATATAAACAAAGATGGTACCATCTAAAGAAATGATCAGTCTGTGTAGGTAACCAATCCTTGAATGTTTGTCAACATAACTTGAAAGGATTTCTGTTTAAAACTGAACAGATTCAGTTGAGCTTTTAACCAAATTAGACTGCTAGAATAGGAGAGCATTATTCTACCCTATTCTCACACTCAAAGGAGGGATTGCAGGGGACAGCATTGTAAATCAGTGGGGTATCATAGTAGATAAGGTTGTAAAAAAGACATCGGCCTATCAAGTCCAGCATATAAATCTACAGTGTTGGTCCATATGAAGACCAATAACACAATGTGAGTCTTAGACACCACTTCATGCTACCTCTAGGGTAGGGGCTAGAACCATGATAAAATGCAGAAGTGACCAAAACATCCAAAAAGGATGAGAACAGAGAAATGGTCTTTGGCCACTCCTGCAGAACCTTTATAACCCCTATAACTTCCTTTATAGACGTTGTTTAGCTAATCGCCTATCATTTCTACCTGTTGTCTGTTCCATTTGTACAGAAGCAGAAGAAATTGATTCACAATCAGTGTTTATTCATAACTGGACAGGTTGAGCCGTCAGCTGGTGCAGGTCCGCAGGAGAGCAGAGATGCTGTGGGAGCAGGACCAGGTCTCCAGTTATCAGAGGCAGCCCGGAGAGTCTAGAGCAGTGGTGGCGGACCTATGGCATGGGTGCTATAGGTGGCACTCAGAGCCATTTTTCTGGGCACTCAGACCATCGACCCAGGACAGAGTTCACCAAATAGGACCAAATCTTCCTGCATTACCAGGCAACTTAAGCCACACTTAATTGGTTGTTTGGAACTGCGGGAAAAGTGAGAAGCTCATCCGGCTGGACCACCATTCCTTCTCTACAGAAAGGCCCTGACGAGAAGCTACAACGAGAGACTAAATATTCCCTCCTTCTTTCAACTATATTGCTGGCCTAAGGCGGCCGATACGAATGAAAGATGTGGAAGAACAGGTAGCTGTTACTGCTTAAAATGCCACGTTGGCACTTTGCGGTAAATAAGTGGATTTTGGTTGTAGTTTGGGCACTCGGTCTCCAAAAGGTTTGCCATGGCTGGTCTAGAGAGAAGGGTCTCCACTTCAGCCTTCTTCTTTTTTCACTGTATAACACTGAAGTAACGCTGTGCAGTGTATGCAGGAGCTGGCGCTTGCACTATAGAACCACCAGTCATGTGATCGACAGGTCTGGGTGGTTAATCAGACCCAGTGCAGCTCAGCGCCACAGGGGGTCGCTTCCCTTGTAACTGAGGCTCTTAAAGATGCCCTAATTACTTGTAAGAGGGAAAAAAAATTAAAGAGGAAAAATTAAATAAAATTTTTAACACTGTGGAAATGTCCCTAAAGGTTTTTTTATGAACTCATGGGGGGCATATAAAGAAAAAAAACACACAGAAAATATGAATAAATATTTAGAAACACACACTAAAATTTCACAGTTAAATAAAAAAAATCCATGTTTGCCAAAGAATATACATATTGGCCCAGATCTATTAAAGGCTCTGCACCTGTTTTCAGGTGAAGTTTGCACTTAAATACACGTACACATGTATTTATGAAGCGTTTGCACCAATTATGTGTTTTGTTTCAATGGTTAGAGCAACTCCCCATGTATTTGTATGGGCTCATACATAGCAGTGGTTTCCATGGTACTGTGTCCACCGCAGCACAGTCGGCACATGCCCAGAAAAAAACTGGTGCACCCAGTTTAAGAGATATCAGTGAGTGCAGGCTGCGCCAGATTGTTGAAGATTGTTCACCGCATCCAGGAATGTTCAGGTCAATTTTCGACATTCTGCTCTGCGCTTCTTTAAATGATGATATCTCTGGAAAAGCTTTAGATATCATAACAAATTTTACTTTGTTTTTTTCAAGACATGTGAAACTTTATCTTGATAGTTTTAATACAGTACTTACATATTTCAAATATTCCAATAATTGACTACAAATGTGAAAAAATAAGCTTTTTTGTCATTTTTCCTATTAAAGTAGTAACTTTTACCAAACTATGTTCTAAATATGTACAGCATTATCCTGTTACACTTTCTCAGGTTCAGCTACAGATGCAGAGGGCGCATGTACCTCTGCAATAGTGAAAAGTGAAAGTCTTGTGCAGCTCCTTCTACATTCTGCCTTCAGGTGACCGGCTGGAGGGGGGCACACTTCAAACACCTATATCTCCTGAACCCTTGCACCTAGAAAGAATTCTGGTGTCATATTAAACAGAATCTGATATATGGATTGAGTATCTACTCTTCAACTTACAGTCGGCAATAGAAAGCTGTACATAGTTATCAACTTTTTTAGTACTAATTTAATAGTGGATCTAGATCTGTGAAGCATCTATACACAATATTCAACAGGTAGACGGCACTCCGTGAGTGAGCGGTGCTCAGGGTTCAGCCACTGCCACAATAAAGTACTAAACAAAGATCCCGGCACTCGCAATCTTAATCAGCTCAAACGTTTATCAAAAATGAGGAAAAAACTCCCTTTTTGACGTGGTCCCTCCTGTGGTGTGACGTGGTGCCCTCTGTTTTTTTCCTAATTTTTTTAAACGTTTGAGCCGACGAAGATTGCGAATGTCAGGAAATTTGTTTGATTCCATACACAATATAATACATGGGGAGAATCTCCTGTTTAATTGTTAAATTGTGTTTCTAGATGGTTCAGGAGATATAGCTGTTTAAGTTGGCCACTGTCATGATGTCTATAAACATCCTTTCTGCACAGTGTCACAATAAAACTGAGGTATATTGACATGGAACAGTCGTGAAGAGGTTAAAAATCTGGCTCACTCTGCACATTAGTGAGGCAAACTGCCCGTAATGGTAAATCTGGGCCAATATGTATGAAAACCACGACACAAAATAGAGAATTCATATATATGTTAATTTTCAGTTAATTTGAAAAAGCCAAAAATAAATGTAAATTTAAAGGGGTATTCCCATCTGGGCATTTACATTTAATTGAATTCATTTGCCATATGTAAACATTTCTTCAATTGGATGTTATTAAAAAAATTGTTCTTATGTGAAGATAATTTCTCATAAATTTAGCCATGTTGTCCCTTAGAAACTAGATGGCTTCCCCGGATACGACCACCTCACATTTTGGCAGCGGTGGCCATACATGCACTATTGAGCCCTGTCTGACCTCCTGGCTTCAGTGATCATTACCACAGGACTGATGTGGGACCTGCAGTAACTTCCGGTCATTTCATATACAAAAACCTTGTGTTTCTTTGTGCAATCACAGCAGAGGTGGTCGTATCCAGGGACGCAGTCTTGTTTCTAAGGGACCATATCACTACATTTATGAGAAATTATCTTCACACAGGAACATTTTTTGGACATCTAATTGAAGAAATGTTTATATATGTTATTAAAACTGAATGTGAATGCCCAGATGAGAATACCCCTTTAACTTTAAAACTATCATTGAAAAAAGTCCTAGCCCTACGTGTCATGAAAAAAATGCTCCAAAATTTTTTAAGGTAACACACATAAAAAGAATAAGTTGTGGCCCTTAAACCGCTACGTACGAAAATTTGTAAAAAAACCCGCAGGTCATTAAAGCTTTCTCAGGCCTTTTATGAAGGGGTTACCAAAAGTTTTGTTCCCAAAATAAATGATTCTGTACACTGTCAAAGCTTTCAATATAAATGGAAGTAAAGATGCATTAAAAATACCATTCGCTTAATAAACAAATTTACAATCCTTGTTAAAACCTTGTAAAAAAAACAAAAAAAAAACGCTTTACTATCCTTGTACACCAGAGCTGCGTTTTATTTCTTTGTGAGACTGTTGCTTAGCTTGTCGTGAGGCTTCCTGCACATGGATGTTGTTTTGGACCGTGTGATATCTATTGTTTGGTTAGAACAGCTCCCCGTGTATTTGTATGGGCTCATCCACAGCAGTGGTTTTTTATGGCCCCGTATATGAGCCGCTTGCCCCTAGCAGCAAAGTACAGAGCGGGTGCTATTCCTGCCCGTGTGTACAGTGTTCTCTACTGGCATCAGCTTGTGTCTGCAGATCACACACAAATGACACACGGCCCAGAAACAGGAAACAGATTCATTGCACACTGACAGGAGCAGTGTAATGCATTTATAAAGTAGGCTTCTTCTGAAGATTGACTTAGTAGCTAATATATAATGTTTGAGGGTAAATATATCTGTGAAATTTCAGTTTCCTCACTAGTAACTTTACAGTTCTTGGGAATGTGTGCAGAGCTTCGAAGGGAACCTGTCACTAGGAGCCCTTTTTCCGTCACCGTCAAAGAGTATTGCTTACTCATTGCCAAAGAGTTTTAAGAGTAAAACTGTCTTTTTCCAAAAAAAAAAAAAAAAGTTAGATGAAAGTTTTCCTTTCTCTCTGCAGAACAATGCCCCATGGGAGTGGCCAGTGAGAAGCGGTTCCCCACCCACTTCGGGAAACTGCTCCGTCATACATTCATTTCAAATTTAAAAAAAAAAACTCCCACATTCCCCATATCTCCTTCCCCATAAATCCCATTGGACTAGGGACACAGCTCTACATACAGAAAAGTTAACTTTCATCTACCTTTTTTTTTTTTCAGAAAAAGCCAGTTTTACTATAGAACCTCTTTAGCAATGTGAACACTATTCTCTATGGGGGAGCCAGAAATAGGGCTCCTGATGACAGGTTCCCTTTCAAGAAGCTAAAATGTCAGTAAGAGCTTTTGTCACCCTCAAAAAATACACTAGGAGCTGCTTACTAAAGTATCTTCTAGTGCTAAAAGAAACGCATCAGTGTTACACTGCTAGTGTTATCAGAAACCTCCAATAACTCTATCTAACACTGCCGCGCTGTACACTGGAAATGCCGGACCACTTTGAGAGCGGTCCGGCGTATTCATGAGGGGGGAGGAATGGGGGCGGTGACTGCCGTATGACACAGAGGGTGGGGCGGTCCGGGGAAGTGGCAACGCCTCGGACCGCCCGCTCATGAATACGCCGGACCATTTTGGTGGTTTCCGATAACGCTAACCTTGTAACACTTCGGCATCTTACTTTAGTAAGCAGCTCCTAGTGCCGTTTCTGAGGGTGACAGGTCCTTTTTTAACTGATAGGTGTCTGCTTTAACAGCAGCTACAGGAGATCTACATTTTTTAGGAGCAACACCGAGCTCTGACATGGAAGAAGATGTTATGTAATTAAGTTGCAGCACTTATAACAAGGATGGAGATTAGTGTCCGACCACTGGGTCCACCACATATCACTAGAACCGTTACCTAGGAAACCCCCAGGATTGCTATTAAAACCTCTGTGTAAACAATTTTCAATTTAAGGATTTTTTTTCTTGTCTTCTCAGGTGCCTTTGTTTCACAGCCAGGACACTGGATTGAACCCACTGCCTTCTGCTTATTACAAACCTAGAAACTGTATTAAGCCAAAGTGCTTTTATTTGTATATAAACCAAGAAAATCCACTCACTTGTAATAATTTCAGGATGTGGGTGGGTGAAACAGAGGGGAAGTCTGATACCGTCCCATAATTTTTTTTCGTTTTTGTTGCCGTTGGACTTGTGTTTAATCCCGTCCCCTACAGTGGTGCTGTCCCCGCCACTCGGAGTACGAATATGTTAAGCTTCAGTGCCACAGGTTTTTGGGGGGGTTTTTTAATCACATTTTTATGTATATTACGCTCCTTCCTTCATTTTTATATATTTATATAACGTTGAAGGGATTATTAGGTCTAAAATTATCCAAAAAAAGAGAATGTCAATTGTCGAGGAACAGCTGGAAAGTCTTAAGATTTGTACTACAGGTTCTTGAGAGTGGGAGTATTCGGATGGAATGTAAGAAATGGTGAGACGTAGCAGAGCTGGGTTAGTCGTCTGCGTTTCCTGCGAACACTGAATATCTGTCTAGTCCCAAAGATTTTAACAACTAAGCTCTGTTACATCTCTGTGAAAATTAAGCATGGAGTTATATATATTGTTTTTCTTTTGCTTGATAAAGTTGTGACACAATGATTGAGAATCCATACTATGACTCTAAATGCATGTATATATTTACTGGTGTGTATATATATATATATATATATATATATATATATATATATATAACGTATTGACTAATAAATATGTCACTTCTGATAATGGTAGTTTTTGCATGAACTTTAGTTACCAATTACCAATCCCCCTTCAATTTTCTATTGTTATTTCATTACATTTCTTAGAGGCTAAATTTGTTTCCCTGATATGTTATCATTACTGGTTGTGCTTGGTTTCTCTTCTTTGGACGATGTTTCTCTTACCTGTTTTTCCCTAAGTGGTTGGAAACACTCACTGTATCTGATTGATGGTCAGTGTGATAAGGATAAGCTGACATAAGTGTTTCCAACCACTCAGGAGAAGTCCGATAAGAGATTATAACTGAGCTGATGTTTCTTTGATGGGGTTCTGTGCACAAGGGCGAATAATTTACACCCCATAATCGATGCAATGTAATAATATTCAAACTGCCCATGAAAGTGCACATTGCCTTTAAATCCAGTGAGTAGGGAAATCTAGGAAGGGAAAATTCATCAAAACTGGCATCCACCAGTCTCTGTGTAGAGATGTACCGTATTTTTTGGACTATAAGACGCACAAGAAATCCTTTGATTTTCTCAGAAATCAAAGGTGTGCCTTATAGTCCAGTGCGCCTTATATATGAACCATACTTACAGACAACAGCTGCCTTGAACTGTGCACAGGTCTGCCACCTGCTGGTCAATCATCCTTATAATCAGGTGCGCCTTATAGTCCAGTGAGCCTTATATATGAACCTAGACATTTTAGCAGGCATTTATTGATGGTGCGCCTTATACTCCGGTGCGCCTTATAGTCTGAAAAATATGGTATGCTAAATTTATTGAGTGACATATTAATAATAATAAATCTTTATATGGCTCCATCATATTCCACGTTACATATACAAACAATATAAGACTATAAAGAGTGATAAAATAGTCATACTTACAAATGAGGTGCTTCTTGGGCATCTCATTACTCTGTTCCTAGGGCGCTACCTTTATTTCTATCCTGAATACTTATTTTGGTATTTTTCCTATAAGGAACATCTCCAGTTTTCATACTGCACAGGAGTAACATAAAACCCTTGTATGGAAATGTAATATATTTTATATCAGCCATTACTAATGGAATAGCATATCTTAACCCTATATAACCACATTGACCTCTTTACTTGGGGGTGATTGTTCTCTTTCCTGGGGGTTGTCCTCAGAGCCTTCCCCAAAGCCTGCGCCTTAACATACTGTCCAGGGTGTGCACAGTGAGAATCGTGTTAATTTGCTTGGTCTGCCTGGTTTATAGTGGCTTTTTCCTGAACTTTTGGTGTCCTAATAAAGACATAAAATGACCAATTAGTCTCTGGGCACAATGGCACATCAATGGGGACTGAACACTATTCTCCTATGACACACAAGATTCTTATTGTAGAAAGCGACTCGCCAAACCTTTGCGTTCTCCCCAGTATCGAGAATTCCCCTATGGTTTGCAGCCATGACTACTTCACCTCTCTTCTATGACAACCACTTTCCTGTCACTTATGATTAGATATGGTAGTTGCTCCTTTCATCACTACCACTGGTCTATGACTTTCCAGCTGTTGAGAAACTGCAACTGCCAGCATGAGAGAGACTGAGAGTTGTAGTCTCTCAATAAGTGCAGATCACAGTTCAGATGCATGGCCATAATCCCCTTGTATTAAGAGTGTATTTCCTGGACATAATAAATAATTTCTATTTATTTTTACATGATCCCTTTCTCCTTTAAATCTGGGGGAGGGGAGGGCACAGCCATGTGTGCCTTATGATGGAGCCATCACAGCCTCCTGTATATGAGTACAGTGCAGCGATGCCAGGCTCTTCTTCTGGGTAGTTCGGCTTTGCAGCTGCACAAATTCTGCCTCAAGCCTGTAACCAACAGATGCCATATCCTATGTGTGTAAATACTTAGTATGTTAAAGGGGAACCCAGCAGGTGGATTAGGAAACCAAACCACCAGTATATTATTGCAGGCACAAAGTTTAGTGTCCTATATAGACCTTCCTTGCCAACAACATTCCTGGAAATAGCTGAGGTGGTAGACCTTGATTAGTTCATGAATACCAAAAAGCAGTACATGGTATCAAAAATCTTACCACTATCAATACACAAGTACCATATTAGTAGTAAATTATTCAGACTTTATTTCGCCACAAATTGACACTCAAAATATATTAAAAACAAAATGAAAACCACAGAAACAACAAGACAAAGGGTGGTGGTCAGAGTAGTAATAACTATACATCCCTCAATGGGGTATCACAGTCAGGCACAAAAAGGACAGTCAGATTATAGGTTATAAAGGTAGTACCAATGCTCAAAACAGGGCACAATATAGCCCACAAGTGCCTACCAATGGTGTTTGAATCACCAGACCACCATCACAGCACCCCTTGATTGATTGATAAGGGATTCTTGATTAGTTCATGTCTGGGAACAGTGGGTACATCTTTATTCATACTGAACATTGGGACATACTTGTGGTTTAGTATCAGAAATCCTCCTGACAGGTTCCCTTAAAAACCTGATAAGATGCCTTATGTTAATTGCTCTATGAATGTATTTTAACGTAAAAGCCTCTCTTAGGGGTCCTTTGACCAGATTATGGAATGTAATTTCAAAATGCTCTGTGTGGAGTACAGGCTGTCTATCCCCTGTGGGACAGAAGTACTAGATACTTTGACCTTGTGTCAAAGTCATAGATGGCATAGTTTAGTTATAGAGCTTTGAACTCAATATCTTATATTAAAAGGGTTGGCCACTTTTCCTCATGTATTTTGTAGCATGTGGGGGGAAAGATATTCGGTAATTTAACATTATACATCTATTACTAGTTCAGCTCTGCTTTCTTCGTATGTAAAGTGAAGTCTCCTGTCTTTTACCTCATCAGCCAGACATTCCCAACCTTAAAATTGCAGGAGATCTAGGCTCATGTGTTCTCTATCTGTCCATGAAGAATCGCCCTGACAGATCCTTGATCATATATTAATGAATACGATCATAAGGTTTTGGCAGGGTGATTGCTCATAGACAGATAGAGATCACATGACCCGCCATTTTATCTCTCGCTGATGAGATAAAGGAACAGTAGGATTCACTTTATATATATGCAGAACTTTTTAATAGATGTATACAGGCAGTCCCTGGGTTATGTACGAGATGGGTTCTTTAGGTTTGTTCTTAAAGAGGACCTGTCACCTCATTTTTCGGCACTAGGAGCTGCTTACTAAAGTAAGCAGCTCCTAGTGTTCGATCAAACGCCCCAGTGTTAGAGTGATAGCGTTACCGGAAACCTCCGGTAACGCTATCTAACACTGTGGCGGGGTACAGTGTAATTGTCGGACAGCAAGCAGCTCCTAGTGCTTGAACAAACACCGCAGTGTTATAAACCGGAAACCTCCGGTAACACCATCAAACACTGCGGCGGAGTACAATGTAATCATTGGACAGTCACCGCCCCAACCCCGCCCCCTCATGAATACGGCAGACAGCTTTGCGAGCTGTCCGACAATTACACTGTACCCCGCCACAGTGTTAGATAGCGTTACCGGAAGTTTCCGGTAACGCTATCACTCTAACACTGCGGCGTTTGATCGAACACTAGGAGCTGCTTACTTTAGTAAGCAGCTCCTAGTGCCGATAAATTGGGTGACAGGTCCTCTTTAAGTTGAATTTTTATGAAAGTTGGAACTGTATGTTTTATATAATTGTAGCTCAAGACAAAATTTTTATTATTGTCCATGTGTCAATAAGATTTTCAAATCAAAGCCGGATGTCCTTAAGTAGGGGACCGCATTTATTGGTAAATTAATTAATATCCTGCCCACTTCACTTATACACATTACGAGAAACAAAGGGTAAAGTGGCCAACCCCTGTAAGATAACCATATTAGTATATGTACTACAGCATCTAAAGCACCTAAAGTTACCTCTTCCAGCCTTGATCATTTGTGTAATGCATTTTGTTGTATCTTTTTACATTTTTGATTTCTAGAAATGGAGCGTTCATCCGTCCATGTGATGTATAATGTACAATATATATATTGTGTTAGATGTTAACACCATTAAAAAAAATATACATATATATATCACACAAAATTACTGTGTTTATTGATGGGCTATTTGTGTTTCTGTACCATCTTTATCCTACCTATTAAGGTAGATCCGGTGGTAGGTGCATCTAATGAATGTAAGGAAAGCTCTTTTTAGGGCTAATCCTTTAGTCCCCACAATCTTTTAGAAAGTTTAATGACCTTGATATACGTAGCATAGCCGGAGCTGAGGCTACACGGTGAGGCTACTCCACGCCCCAGTAGCCCCTTTGATCCCCACCAGAGATCCTCAGCGCGCAGCTACAAGGAGCTGTGCATACTCTTCCACGAAGCCGGAGTTCTGTGCATGCGAGGAACACGGGCCAGCGGATGTGTGATCTTGGCTCCAAAGCCGGCGCTACAGCGCATATGCAAAACTCCAGATTCACGGGCAAGTGCGCGCTGCTTCTTGTAGCTGTGCGCTGAAGATGTCTGGTAGGAGGATCAAAGAGGCTACTGGGGCGTGTAGTAGCCGTGCCGTGTAGTCTCAGGTCCGGCTACTCCACATCCCAGTAGCCTCTTTAGAAAATTTGCATATCAAGGCCATTAAACTTTCTAAACGATTGTGGAGACTAAAGGATTATCCCTTTCGTTAGATGCACCTACCACCAGATCTACCTTAATAGTATCTTTCACTAGGATAGGTCTGAGCTGTAATACTAGCACCCATGTGCAATGTGTATCTGTGAAGAGAGCTACTCTGGGAATCTCAGCATACCGAGTCACAAGTAAGGGCGAGTGGCAGTAAAAGCTATCATCTACCCCTTACAGAACAGGGGACCACAAGTCTCCCTTAGTTGTCTTTCCCTCAGAATAGGGAAGGCTGGGTGCTGCCACCGTATGTTCCATACCGTTTGTATTGCAGTATATGGTAGCAGCGATCAGAACTCTTGAGGTTACAGTACAGTAAGGAGTCTAAAATTACAGTAAAAAAAAATTAAGACCTAAAAGTTATATTGAAAAGAAAAATAAACCAAAAAAAATCATAAAACATTTTATGCGTAGCTGCATCCCTAAAGTCCCAATATATGAAATTATAAAAACATTCTCAGTGGTGAACCGTGTAATGTAAAATAGCATCCAAATGTCAGAATCAACACTTTTTCACCATTTTGAAAACTCTCAAAAAATTAAACCTTACACCTTTGTATAGCAAAACAAAGAATCCAATGACAAAATAAGAATTTAATCCATTAAATTCTATATAAATAAGGTATGCTGGTGGTTGTACCGACCCAAAGAATAAAGTAGAAGTGTCTACACCTCCTCTCCATCGTGCCCGACGTGTGCCCGCATAGCTACGGCCGGGCAGGCCCACGTTAGTGTGCATGGACACTAAATGCAACAGTAACAGGAGTCGTGTGTGATCCGGGAGCACAATATGTGTCCTTTTCAATGTATATCTAATAAAGGTTTACTGGTTTTATGCTTTTCCATATTCCACAAATTTTAATAATTATTTACCAATTATAAAGCATTTTAAAAAGGTTTATTTTGTAGTAGAAAACAAAATGTCGACAGAATCATCAGTGCATGTGACATAAATCCACAGACAATGGATATAAAATGAGGTATACTGTATGTACGGTAAATAATGGCTCCAACAATTCATTAAAAAACCTGAGTCTGTTTGTAATCTCGCATTAAAAATGGGGTGCTCAGTACTTCTTCATAAGCAACTTACATTAGTGCAGCCCTTTACTTCCTCCCTGCTCAAGTGTATTGCAGACAGGCAGCTAATATAAATCCTACAACATATTGCAAGCAGTTTATCAGTAGAGGTAACTTTGTATTACATCAGTCATGGACCTGAAGTTGGAAATCGTTATGTACAGAGGAGAGGAATGAACTGCTGCTTGTAACGTGAGCTAGCAATCTTGGCAGTTCTAGGCTGTATCTCCCAGGAGATCTGCGAAATTATTCTTGACAATGATGGAGCTTTATAACACAGGATTGTAATTTTTTTTTAGCTGCCACAATAAAATTAATTAAAATAACATAATATATAAGCACCACAGACAATAAGAAAAATAATAAAATCTCATCTCTTTCAGTTCTTGATCTTCCTGGCAGGTTTCCTTTTTATGTAAATCATGGAGTCATCACATTTTAGGTTATGACATGTTTTCTTATGGCAGGCAATGTGAACCAGTTTCAAGTTTTCCATAGTAAACAAGAGGTTAAAGAAATATTTCCAGTTGATTTGCCTCCCGTTACTTTCCAGCAGAGCTTGAGTAAGACAGGGCAGGATGGTTCGTTTCTTTTCAATCCTAAAACAAACACATACGGTAATTGTTAACCGGTTAGCAATTTCTAATTCATGTTAAATGTGGCCTGGACAAACAATGAGCGGCGTTCCAGGGCCCCATTACAACTGCCCACAGGTGATCCTGCTCCATCAATGAGTGAGAATGGGATATCCAGCAGTAGGACCCACAGAGCTTACACTTACATTATCTACTACACAAAAGAGGAAAGTGCTCTCTATGTTATTCGGACAAATGCATTGTATTAAAAAGTCCATATTCCAGATCTGACTCCTTTATTTGAATGGTTCTCCACAACTTAAAAATAACATTTAGAGCATAAGACTGCAATTGACAGTTGCATATATTACAGTGCACTCACTTTACTTTTTACTGTATGCCTACTATGAAGCCCCGGGCCTCAATACTGCGAAGCCCTTACCATTTAGAGTTAGGAAAGCAATTCTTACTAGTGATAATGGCTAATGCTTTATTGTAGCTGCCCCACAGCAGGGCCATCCATGCCAAAAATCCTATGTATTTCCTAAATGATTGATTGATTACAGCACTGAATTCCCATGCAGATCCTCAGTGTGGCAGTTTCCTGCATCTCCAGTACATAGGATCAGGATGATCACCTAATATTTTACCTGTGGTCCAGGTTCCATGTACTGAACAGAATTCTGCTTTCTCTGTTACTGTACGGATTAATGGAGTGCTTGGAGCTGCAGTCATCCATATCAAAAGGCCCCTACAGAAGAGGAATCCAGATATAAGTATCATACAGTAACATTACATAGGTTTTACTTCTCACATGATTTCATGTTTTTCTCCTATAACAGAAGAGAACAGCAGGAACTAAATACTGATACAATGTGAAGACATTACAGTTAAAGGGGTTTTCTTACAAAGCAAGTTAGGCCCTATCCACAGGATTGCTCAACTTGCTCATCGGTGATGAGACCCCCACAGACCACGAGGGGTCCCTGTTACCTACTAACACCCCTAAGGAATAAGCAATTGTCAGTCATATGTTAAATGGTCACAATGGAAATTGAAGGATACAATACCGTGTATTAAACATTGACTGGACTTTTTTTTCCCGAAAAATAGAAAAAGCCAGTTTTTTTTTTTGTATATAGTAGTCATTGGCAACTGATGTTAACCGGAAGGTTTTTAACATACTAGTATTTAGTTTTTTATTTGATCTACACTTATAATGGAAGAGAACAATGGAAATTGTGATTGTGGTGTGAATGTATAATAACCAAGCAGAAATACCCATTATAGGCAGTAACATTGCCCGCAGACACACAATGGTTCTTAGTAAATCCACCCCAGAGTTCAATGGGATTTTGTGCAGTTCACTGCTGTGTTGTGGATTTAATCCTAGAACAATACCATATACAATGTATAACATCACACCCCAGTGTGTAAATCCCCTTATTAAGGATATGCTTTCGATATGGTGATCCCCTGAGCAGGGGAATCTTTTTATAGATTTTTCTTTCGATTTATTCTAAACAGCTGCCTGCTCTTACGTGGCATGAAAACCATCCCTCCGCTGTACACAGACGACTGGTCTTTTCTTCAGTTCTATCGAAGTAATATCCATTGTACTTCACAGCCCGGAGTTCACTGCTCATGGTCTCTATCAGCTTCATGTATTCATCTCTTACGGCTGGATCTGAGGCTGTTGCGGAGCTCTGCACCTATGGGAGCACAATCAATTGGTTACATCACCAGACGTGACTACAGACTTCTCCTATATCTAGAAGTTTACATTTGTAAATAGTTTGTTGTATTGGCAAATGTTCACGTTGCATGATACAGTTCTTAACCCCTTAACGACCAGGCTTTTTTGTTTTTTCATTTTCCCACCTTCAAAAATCCACAACTTTTTTATAATAATAATAATAATAATAATATTTCTTAATAATAACAATAATACTTTTTTCCCATGTAAAGAGCAGTGTGAGGGCAGTGTGTTTTCTGCATAACAGAATGCACTTCGCAGCGACAATATTTAATATTCCATGCTGTGTACTCGAAAAACCAGGGGGAAAAAAAAATTCCAAATGCGGTGAAAAAATGCATTTGCACCGTTTTCTTGTGGGCTTGGATTTTACAGCTTTTACTTTGTGCCCGAAATGACATGTCTACTTTATTCTTTAGGTCGGTACGATAATGACCATACCAAATTTATATAGGTTTTATAATGTTTTCAGACATTTACAAAAATGTAAAAAAAAAAAAAACACCTTCATTTTGCCATTTTCTGGCGCTAACCTAATAACGTTTTCATACTTCAGTGTACTGAGCTGTGTGTGATGTCATCCTTTGCGACTTTTGATGACGTTTTCAATGCTGCAAGTTTGAGGACTGATCGGCCTTTAGATCACTTTTTATTGATTTTTATATATTTTGCATAATGGCAAAAAATGTCATTTTCGACTTTGGGCGCCATTTTCCTTTACATGGTTAAATGCCCAGGTAAATCATTATGATATTTTGATAAATCGGACATTTTGGCATGTGGCAATACCTAAAATGTTTATTATTTTTACTGTTTATTTATATCAGTTCTAGGAAAAGGGGTTGATTAGAATTTTTATGTTCTTTTTAATTTAATTTTCTTACTTGTTTTTTTTTTTCAGACCCTCTGGGGTACCTTAACCCCTTAAGGACGCAGGCTTTTTTCGTTTATTTCTTGCTCTCCAACTTCAAAAATCCATAACTTTTTCATTTTTCTGTGTACAGAGCTGTGTGAGGGCTTATTTTGTGCGTGACAAATTTTACTTCTCTGTCACATTATTTATTATTCCATGCCGTGTACTGGGAAGCTGGAAAAAAAAATCCAAATGTGGATAAATTGGAAAAAAATCATGTTTGCGTCACGTTCTCACGTTTTCATATTTTATGTGATGTAAAATGGTGTAAAAGTCACGTTTCGGACATTTGGGCCCTATTTCCTGTTACGTGGTTCACCGCAGGCAATATCCGTTTTTATATTTTGATAGATCAGGAATTTTGGGAGGTGCCGGTTTTCGGACGTGTCTGTGATTTTTACTGTTTATTACATTTTATCAGCTCTAGGGAAAGGGGGGGGGTGATTTGAATTTTTAGGTTTTTAACTTTTAATTATTTTTAAACCTTTTTTTTACTGTTTTTTAGACCCAGTAGGGTACATTAACCCTAGATGGTCTGATCGTTCCTACCATGTACTGCAATACTACTGTATTGCAGTACATGGCATTTCTGCACACTATACATTACAATGAGCCACTGGCTCATTTTAACGAAACTGCAGGAACCATGCAGCCTCGGGTCTGACGAAGATCCGAGGCTGTCACGGCCACCGATCGCCGCCAACCCCCCCCCCCCAGTGACGTTCAGGGGAGAGACGACCGCATCCGTCGTTTAAAATGTCGCCGGCAGCTTTGCGGCATCGGAGGCGTTAATAGCCGTGATTAATGCAAGCACCGACCGCAGTTGTAAGCGGTGGGGGTTTGCTGCAATATGCAACAAACCCCACCTGTTTATCAGCCCGTGAGCTCTCTTCATACACCCCCCCGCGCACCTCTGCGCTTTACAGCTACGGCGCAGAGCGTCAAGGGGTTAACCCTAAGTTGTTTCATTGGTCCTATCATATATGGGGATTTTTCCACATCATCTATGACAATGTGCAAATGTGGATTTGTCATAATGGGAAA
Organism: Engystomops pustulosus; assembly: GCA_019512145.1. NCBI lineage: Eukaryota > Metazoa > Chordata > Amphibia > Anura > Leptodactylidae > Engystomops > Engystomops pustulosus. The sequence continues at coordinate 128,127,445 of CM033646.1, forward strand.
ATCTTCTCAACGAGAGGTGGCAGTAAAGTGAAGCTTTGCTGTAAAGATATGTATACTGTACCTCTTTCATGTAACTGCGGATTCTGCTTTCACAGCTATTTCTCATGTAACTGGACTTGTTCTTGTATCGTGGCTCTAACCCTGGTAAAGAGAAGGGGACATAAGACTTCATGCACAAGACTTTTGTGTCCACGTGCTACCAGTTAAGTCAATGAAGTTCTACATCCCCATGTATGTCTCTGGGCCCACACAACATATTCGGCAGGGGTTTCCACAGCCGACTGCCCAATCTATTCTCCAAACACCATTGTTACAAAGAACGTGTGAGACGAAATGTATAGATCTGTTTGCTGCCATAGATATGCACACACCCGTGTGCTTCTATGTCCGGACTGTATGGCTTATAACTGTGACAGACTGGGTGTTAAGTCACGTGCCAGTTTATCTGCTGCCTGTACTTATGCCTGCAGATATAATGGCACAGCATTTTCCTAGCATCTTGTTTCTGGTGCTGGACAGTGGTCACTGACAATGTGGTTTTCCCTAATCCTTTCTAGGGTACACTCAGCTCTTTAAAGGAAACCTACCATCACGGATCTACCTAAGAAGGTAAATGGGATTGCAGGTTCCTGCAATGTATGGCAGCCCTAGGCTTTCTTTAATAAAACTTTTAGTGCACCACTAAAAGTTTTCTAAGGGATCGAAAGAGGTAAGTGGGGCATGGAGTAGCCTCTAAAGAAAATTTGCATAAATATTAGATAAGATTTTTATAAAGTTTGGAGCACTAAAAGTTTTATTTAAAAAATCTGCCATATGTGACAGGAACCTTAATAGGTAGATCCGTGATGGTAGGATGGAGAAACTTCAGCGGACCTTCAAACCAAGACTTGTCGTCTTCACGATTTTCTGCTGAGATATTTTCACTCATGTTCTGAATAAAGTCCACAAGAATTTTCCTCCTCTGTGGTGCTTGTTCATCGGTCAGTAACTTCAAGGCTGCTTCAGTAACATCTGTCTGCCGTGTGTAAAAGGCATTCAGCAGGCGATCAATATCTGTGACAACTTTTTTCCCCCATGAAAAAAAAAGGAAAATTATAAGTAGATTAACAATTGATTATTGTAGTAATTCTGTTTTACAGATATTATACAAATGTTTTAGGACAACTTTTTCAAAATTTACACTTTAAGGCAAGGAGCAGTCAAATCAAGAAGGCCCCACCAAAATCCTGCCCAATTCATCTTATTTGACATCCTTAAGGACAATTAACTTTTTAATTAGCCTTCCCAAATCTTGTGCATTCACATTATACAGTGACGGAGAAGAGTTTCTGTGTGGCCTATACCCATTGAGACACATTCATTTACATAGAAGCTGTATAAACAAACAACATGGTGTATTTAACTAAGTCTATTTGCAAAGCGACTTTTTTTACTAGGTGCCTTGAAAACAATGAAAACAACTATGACTACAAACTGTGCATCCCTTAACTTCTTCACGTTGCAGCATTTTTTTGTTCTTTTTTCGGTCTCCACCTGCAAAAATCTATAATTTTTTCATTTTTCCATATACAGAGCTGTGTGAGGGCTTATTTTCTGCGTAACAATTTTTACTTCTCAGTGATGTTATTTATTATTCCATGCTGTGTACAGGCGGTCCCCTACTTAAGAACACTCGACTTACATACGACCCCTAGTTACAAACGGACCTCTGGATATTGGTAATTTATTGTACTTTGGTCCTAGGCTACAATAAACAGCTGTAACAGTTATCAAATGTGTCTGTAATGAAGCTTTAGTGTTAATATTGATTCCTAAGACAACACAACATTTTTAAAATCCAATTGTCACAGAGACCAAAAAAGTTCTGGCTGGGATTACAATGATAAAATATACAGTTCCGACTTACATACAAACTCAACTTAAGAACAAACCTACAGACCCTATCTTGTATGTAACCCTGGGACTGCCTGTACTGGGAAGCTGGAAAAAAATTCTTAATGTAGTAAAATAGGGGAAATTGCTTACATTTTCAGACTGTGCGAACTTTTGATCACTTTATATGATTTTTTTTTAATGTAAAATGGTGTAACAGTGCAGTTTCGGACATTTGGGCGATATTTTCCGTTATGGGGTTCACTGCCGGGAATAACAGTTTTTTTATATTTCATTTTGATCAGGCATTTTGAGACAGGTTGATACCTAACATTTGTGATTTTTACTGTTTATTAAGTTTGATATCAGTTCTAGGGAAGAGGGATGATTTGAATTTTTAGGTTTTTTAATTTTTTTTTAACTGTAATTTTTATTAAAAGTTTTGTTTAATCCATTACATAAGGAAAAAGACAATGTGATACAATAGGCAGCATCATCAGCAGGCATTAGACAGAACTCCGGGACATACAACTAGTGTACAAATTATGCTATTTATTCTTCCACATTGGCATATTAGAAGATGAAGGGACAAATTATCAAACGGCCCTACAGGGGGCTGGCTACAGGAGGCAAGTATGTACTTCCCAGTTTGTAATTTTAAGCTGGCTATTGTGGGCTAACCTACTTTGGTGGCCCCACCAAAGTACAGAAAGTCTGTAAATGTAGCTGATAATCTCTATATCAAACTTGTGTAACATATTAACAAAAACATGCAGACAAGACCAGGGCGGACGAGACATTGGATACAATAGGGTATCAGGTGTCTGGGGGTACATGGAACTGCATACTAGCGTTATAACAGGTGGTGATAGGAAGAAAACAGCCCGGGAGGCTTACATACCAACTCAAGCACAAAAAGGAGTCCCACGGCTCCCACACAGAAAGGAAGGCGTCCATGGTATTACTAAGGGAGGCAGTCATTTGTCTCTAGAGAGTGAATTTATTTAATACGGACAAACAGTTCTGACTTAGATGGAAGGACCCTCTGTTTCCAAGCTTTTGCTATCAAACTTTTAGATGCTGTACAGAAGTGCAGAAATAGTTGTATTGTGGGTCGGGGGTGCACATTAAGAAGGTATATCAAGGGGTCTAAAGGAACACTGGAGCCAAACAATTTCCCTGATAAATCCATTACACACTTCCAATATGGCACCATCAGTGGGCAAAACCAGAAGATGCGGTAAAGTGTACCCACTTCAGGTTAACACCACCAGCAAGTAGATGGGATTGTTGGGTTTAATTTGTGTAACAGTGCAGGAGTGTGATAATGCATTAGGACTTTATATTGTGTCTCTTTATAAACCGTGCATATGGACGAGCAGGGGAGATAGTTTATCCGGTGTCTGCTTCCCACTTGGCCATATACTTATGTATTGATCGGTACCACTTGTGCCCCTTGTTTATCATGTTTGATTTTGATTCTAGATTTCCTTTAAAGAACATCCCTTATACCCAATCTAAGCAATAAGAAGCAATACAGAGTACTCACATCCATTCCAGGTCTGTTCAGCAGTAAGTAGGACAAGTTCTGTATTATCTGGAAGATTCCTCAGATATTCATCACTAAGTTCTGTGCCATCTTCATATGAACATACACGGGTGCTTTTTAAAGGCAGCTACAAGGAAGAGGAACAAGTTACTATATTTCTGAACTAGGAGTCTGAGATTTTGACCAGTCCATAATTGATGGAGAGCATGAGGATACAAAAGAGATTCTTAAAGGGATTGTCCCGGGGGGGGGGGGGGGGGGGGGGGGGTTGGGTAAAAAATAACAAACAACCTATGCTAACCTCTCTCCAAGATCGCCATCCTGTTTATATACAGAGACTCAGCGAAGAAGTCATGTCAACATGTGGCTGGTGTTAGGGTGTATTGGGTGCGTTCCATCGACCCCACAATTCTGCTGAGCTAATGTATACAGAGTCTGGACTTCAGTGTAGAAGAGGAGCGATGATAGGTTCTTTGATATCTACACCCTATGGCAGTGATGGTGAACTTTTTAGAGACAGAGTGCCCAAACTACAACCAAAACCCACTTATTTACCCCGATGTACCAATGTGCCATTTTAAACAGTAACTTATTGCTACCTGTTCTTCCACTTCTTTGATTGTATCGGCCGCCTGAGGCCACCAATACAGATGAAAGAAGGTGGGCAAATTCAGACTATCATTGTAGCTTCTCTCCAGGGTCTCTCTGTTTAGGAAGAATGGTGGGTCCAGCAGGAAGACCTCCAAAGATAATGCACTTCTTTTAACACCTTCTCACTTTTCAAGCAGTTCCAAACAGTCAATGAAGTGTTGCTGTAAAATAGTGCTGTGCGCAGCATCTTATAAGTTGCCTGGGACTGCAGGATTGAATGGATTTGGTCCTGTTTGGGGAACTCTGTCCTAGGCTGATGGCCTGAGTGCCCGCAGAAAGGGCTCTGAGTGCCACCTCTGGCACCAGTGCCATAGGTTCGCCATCACTGCCCTATGGGGTCTATATAAAAAGCCCCATCCTGGACAACCAAAAGAGATACTCCATCCATACATTAAGTTTTCTATGTGCTCAGTTATAATGGTGCATGTGACCGCCTCTGTCTATACTGTATCGCTATCTACTCCTATCACTCCTATCTACTCCTATCACTGTAACAAATAACAATTAGACACAATTACAAGAAAAGACTCAAATCTCAGCCTCTTTGCAGAAGATTTATCATACGCTAATGCTCTTACGCTAGCCCGGTCCCTCCAGCTCCATGTGATAACATCAAGAGGCACAGGCTTCCTGATGTATCCGGCGGGTGATTGCACCTACAGGAAAAACTACACTGTGAGCTGGAGTAATTTTGTATGAAAAATATGCAAATCAAAGGTCTAAATATGTACAGCACCCAAACTGCTTCTTACCTCGTGCCCGCCGATAGTACCAGTGTATCCAAATGAAAGAAATGGTCCGGGCACTTCGAGGCAGCTTTTAACTTCTTTTTATTACAGGTACAATTTGTCATAAAGTATAGCATCCATTTAATATTCTGAACGCCTCCGGAATATCAAATGGATGCTATACTTTATGACAAATTCTACTACCTACAATAAAAAAAGTTTAAAGCTGCCTCGAAGAGTCGGGACCATTTCTTTCATTTGGATACATTGGGGCACATTTACTTACCCGGTCCATTCGCGTTCCAGCAGCGGCTTCTCTGACGAGCGTTCGGGTCTTCCGGCGATTCATGAAGGTCCTGCGCCCGATGTCCACCAGGTGGCGCTGCTGCGCCGAAGTCCGCCGAGGTGCCCCGGAGTTCATCGTCTTCATCGTGGTGCATGTGAGTATGGCCCGTGCAACCAATTTTTTTTTTTTAAATGCAGCGGTTTTTCTGAATCCGTTGGGTTACCGTTCGGCCACGCCCCCCCGATCTCCGTCGCGTGCGTGCCAGCGCCGATGCGCCACAATCAGATCGCGTGCGCCAAAATCCCGGGGCAATTCAGGGAAAATCGGCGCAAATCGGAAATATTCCGGTAACGCGTCGGGAAAACGCGAATCGGGCCCTTAGTAAATGACCCCCATTGTGTGAAAAATATGTGAACGTTCAAGGTGAATGGTCAAGGTAGGGACGTTGGCCCTACTAGGCATGGAGATAGCATGAAGGGGAAAAAATCATAATTACTGGCATTTCACAAGTAATTGCGATTATTTCAGGGCTTCTACTCCAGTTCTGTGGCGTAGAAGCCCTAATAAATGTACACCTCTGACTGTATCCTTCTGGTATGGAAAATCTAGAGGGAGAGAAATCACAGTGCACCCCCAGTAAGTATAGATGCTTCTGTTTCTAAATGGTCATGTGATGCTGCTCTGAGGCATCATGATATTGATAGCAAAGCATAAAGGAAATTTACAAATGTAGATGTTTTTATAACCAGTCTCTGCAAAAACAGTGCCGTGTGTATAAAAGAAGTGCATGTTATAAAGTCCGGTCCGGTGCAGAAATTGAAAATTGTTCTTCAACTGAAGATCTTCTTTTTAGGGTGACATAGATATGTAATATGTTATAATGCTTCAAATGCATAACCACAGAGACTCTATGTCACACAGTGCATTCAGCCTTGTCTTCTGACCTCTGATGTATACCTTGCACTGTCAGGAACATCCTGGGGTCAGTATGTGATTCCAGCAGCACAGGCGGCTTTGAATACTGCTTTATAGACATGGGCATAAATCTTATTATTATAAAGTGTCTGTAATCCTCTCCTGGCACAGGTCTAAAGACCCAAACGAACATTGTAATTGGGATCTATGATGTAAATTGGGTCATAGACCTGCAGTCTAGACGGGGTTTACTATTATAACATGTCTGCATTATGGACATCTTATGTATGGGCTCCTGACCCATAAACAATTTATCAGTATGATAATATTTTTTAATTTTGTTACAGCTTATGTTTTGTTTATACAGTAGTAAAATGTTTCTCAATGGAAGAGCAATAAATTTTACTCAAAACACCTAATAATACAGCAATAAAGTCTAATTTAAGCAGATATATAGTTCCAAAAGTGCAGAACTATCTGCAATAAACCTGCCGTGTGTGAACACAGCCCTGACACATACATCTCATCCATATACTGTACATACACAGCTGTACCTGGAATTTTTTACATCCTTTCTCCAGAAGTTCCTTTAGGTTCCTGCAGCCAATTCCATATTTGCTATTTCCTTTCAGTGTCCGTATTTTGAATATCTTCATGTGTCCCTGGGTGGAGGAATGGCTGCCCATATCAGGAGAGTCATGTCGCTTTCACAACAGCATAACATACTGTACTTTGGCGACCACTTCCTATTGCGCATGCGCAGTTCTAACGCCGGTGGAAAGCAGCTGCAAAGCCGCCTACTAGTCTTATATGCGCATGCGCGGTAGCTAGTTTACTAGCGGACGCATGCGCATATGGACACTAAGTGCTGTATACTGAACTACACCTCCCAGAGTCCCCAGCGGTTGGAGACTGTTGTCAAGCGGTGGTTATGGAGATGTATTAGAGGAGATAGCGCCCGGAATTGACTCGCCGCCCGGCGGGTGATGTTCTGGGTGCAGTGCAGAGTATAATACTGCTGGCAGCTTCTAGTATGAAGTCTTCTCTGTAGACATTCCGGGCTCAGGTGCCGACTCAGAGGAGGGGAAGGGGTGACTGGAAATTACTGGCGCCCGATATTCTGCTGCCGCCCGTGTGTGATGCCCGGAGGCGCAGCCTGAGGTACATGCCCTGCGCTGTGTGTACGGTGCTGAGTGATGCTGCGGTATTATCCGTGTGATGTGTGGGGAGAATATTCCAGAACTTTCTGTCATGTCTGTGTGAGAGACAGACAGGTCAGGTGTATGGAAGGTGGTACCGCAGTAATAATACTACTATTACTGTATCTGTGGTGGCACTGGAGTAATAATACTACTATTACTATATCTGTGGTGGTGCTGGAGTAATAATACTACTATTACTATATCTGTGGTGGTGCTGGAGTAATAATACTACTATTACTATATCTGTGGTGGTGCTGGAGTAATAATACTACTATTACTATATCTGTGGTGGTGCTGGAGTGGGCTGGAGTAATATATACTACTATTACTATATCTGTGGTGGTGCTGAGTAATAATACAACTTTTACTATATCTGTGGTGGCGCTGGAGTAAAATACTACTATATATATGTGTGGTGGCGCTGGAGTAATATAATACTACTATTACTATATCTGTGGTGGGCTGGAGTAATAATACTACTATTACTATATCTGGTGGTGGGCTGGAGTAATAATACTACTATTACTATATCGTGGTGGCGCTGGAGTAATAATACTACTATACTATATCTGTGGTGGCGCTGGAGTAATAATACTACTATTACTATATCTGTGGTGGCGCTGGAGTAATAATACTACTATTACTATATCTGTGGTGGCGCTGGAGTAATAATACTACTATTACTATATCTGTGGTGGCGCTGGAGTAATAATACTACTATTACTATATCTGTGGTGGTGCTGAGTAATAATATCCTATACTATATCTGGTGGGCTGGAGATAATAATACTTACTATTCTATATCTGTGGTGGCGCTGGAGTAATAATACTACTATTACTATCTGTGGTGGTGGAGTAATATACTACTATTACTTATCTGTGGTGGTGCTGGAGATAATAATACACTATACTATATCTGTGGTGGTGCTGGAGTATAATCTACTACTATACTATATCTGTGGTGGCGCTGGAGTAATAATACTACTATTACTGTATCGTGGTGGTCGTGGAGTAGAATATACTGTACTGTATCTGTGGTGGTGCTGGAGTAATAATACTATATTACTATATTCTGTGGTGGTGTGGAGTAATACTACTACTATTACTTATCTGTGGTGGTGCGGAGTAATATACTACTATTAATATCTGTGGTTTGTACTCTCTATTAACTAGAGTAATGGAGCGTTATTATTATATCGTGGTGGTCCGTCATTATTACTAGAGTAAGAAGGAGATGTATAGTAGTATCTGTGGTGGTACTTCATAATACGAGTAATAGGAGCTATCTTATATCTGTGTGACACTCATTATTTACTAGAGTAATAGGAGCCGTATATTATATATTGTTGTGTTACACTCATTTACTAGAGTAATAGGAGCCGTTCTTATTATCTGTAGGTTACTCTCATTATTACTAGAGTAAAGGAGCGTATCTTATATCTGTGGTGGACTCTCATTACTAGTATAGCAAAAAATATCTATATTGGTGGTACTCTATTATACTGAGAATAGTAGGGTATATTATTATCGGTGGAGGTACTCTCATTATCTAGAGTAATAGGAGCGGTATCTTATTATATCTTGGTGGTACTCTCATTATTACTGGATTCATAGGAGCGCGTATCTATTATATAGGTGGTGGTACTCTCATATTTGCTAATGTATTAGAGGCAGTATCTTATTATATCGGTGGTGGTACTCTCATTATTACTAAGTAGAAGAAGTATTTTATATGGTGTTGGTGGTCTCATTATTACTGGAGTAAGAGGACCTTTATATTTTATCGGTGTGTCGTCCCGCGTCGCATCCCTTTTTCCCGAAGGGCCAAATATCCTCTCACAATTTTAGGGTATTTACCGAGGAGGAGTATGCCCCCTTTGTAACACACCGCTGCAACCACAAACACGCCGCACCCCCTAACAGCAGCACACTCCACTTTTTTTTTTAACACTACACAGCCGCCACCACCACACGCCCGTGCTCCTCTGGTTTGAAAACTTTTTTGGACTGCCACATACAGGCACTATCCAAATTAAATTGTCTCCATAGCAGCCTCCACACGTCGTCTTTTTAGCTGCCTTCACACGTTGTCTCCATTGCTACCTCCACACGTCATCGCCATAGCTGCCTCCAAAAGTAGTCCATATAGCTGCCTCCATACATGGTCCCCTTATCAAACGAGCTGTGTCAGGCAGAATTTTGGATTGTTTTCATGGCTTCCATGTTAACTTTGTCGCCACCCTGCTGTGTAATCCACAAAATATACTGGCAAACTTTTATCATTTACCAATATTATTTCAGCGCTTCTTGCGCATCTGTTTACATTCCCCTCACCCGCCAAATCCTAAACTTATAAGAACGCTACTACACTTGATCTTATACAAAAGGTTCTTAAAAGTGCTGTTTGGGAGTAGCCTAGAGACAGGGGGCTTGGATGGCGAAGCTCGCCTGGCAGCGGAGCGCCAGCTCCATCCAAGATCCAACTAACATAGTTTTAACTGCAGCAAACCTTTAATCTACTACTAGTTCACTGCCTCCATACATGGTCCCCTTATCAACGAGCTGTGTCAGCAGATTTTGGGTTTTTCATGGCTTCCTCATCAAACTTGTTAACTTTGTCGCCACCCTGCTGTGTGATCACAAATATACGGCAAACTTTAATCATTTACCGATATTATGAGCGCTTCTTGCTCACCTCCTTTGGTTCCTCTCTGCCACCCAGTGTTTTTAAGCCTGAGTCCATTTGGGGTATGTTGCCACTACACTCTCTAGCCTGCCGCGCTGCTGCCGCTGCCTCTTGCATAGTCCCCATAGTGTCAGGGTCCATTATTGGATGTTTTTAGATGCTATCTAGCCTCATTCGTCACTCTGTTCATGCATGCTGTTGCCCATAAGTTTTGGCATAATGTGCGATTAAGCAGCCTCAGAGGCATCCATGCATGCTGCCCCTGCTGTTTCCTCCTGTCCATTTCCATGTTGTTTCCATCTTTTTCTGAGGTTCCAGGTGCGGGCCAAGCTTCCCTGTGCAGATCCGTGTTCCCCTGTGAAAAATGCTCGAGTCTCCCATTGACTTCAATGGGGCTCTTATTCAGACGACACTCGAGCATCCGGAAAAGTTTGTCTCGAATAACGAGTACCCGACATTTTAGTGCTCGCTCATCTCTAGTCCTAAATAAGTAAGTATAAAGAGAGTAATTCGACTAAATAATTACAAAATGAACAGGACAGTTATAATATGGTCAAAAGGTAGCAAAACATAAGAGCTAGTTATACATACACATGCTAAACAGGAAGTGAAGTAAGAAGTGTTTGCATAGCTAACCCAAACAATATGGGCCCTGAGTCACAGAAGTGCAACCCCGACGCGCGTTTCCACCCCAGCAGGTCTTTGTCCAAGGGGTTATAGGTAATAATTGTACGCTTTCTCCTGTCACTTAGTCCATTTTCATCTACCATCTTTGGCCTTAAATGTTTATCACTGGCTGTGCTGCCTTCGTGACTCAGGGCCATATTGTTTGGTAGCTATTGCACACTTCTACTTTAACTTTGCTTGTTTAGCATGTGTATTATCTAGCTCTTATGTTTTGCTACTTTTGCCATATTATAACTGTCCCTGTTATTTTGTATTATCTATTATCTGTATTAACTCTCTTTATACTTTTCTTATTTAGGACCTATTCCTGGCGTGCATTGTATCTCTCGCCCCATGATGCACTCATATTTTTTTTATATATATTTTTATTGCTTTCTATGTGTAATAAAGATTCTATTTTTCATTAATTATTGTGTAGCCTTGTTTTCTTCCGATTTTCTTTCTTCTTTTTTTTTTTGGTTTTTCTTGAGATTTTCTTAAAGAAGGTTTTGGCTTTTCGCGGTATAACACTGTCAGATTACCTAGAGTACTAATTAATGTGACTTATTGTTTTGGTTTATGTAATTAATCTTTACTTGCAGCAGGTAATGGGACACATATAGTATTTAAAACAACAATAAAACTGTTTACGGTACGGGGGCGGCCTCGCCCGACCTCGGCCCTTAGCCTCTTAACAATAGCAAACTGCCCTTTGCATAATCTGACCACATGAGTCACAGATACAGATTTCATATGATCACATACCTATATACTCAGTATTATAAGCCGACCGAGTAAAGCCGAGACCCCCTAATTTTACCACCAAACTGGAAAACTATTGACTCGATATAGCGAGGGTGAAAATGCATTGGTCACAGCCTCCCACATATAGCCAGCCTGCCCCCAGTATATATACAGCCAGCCCAGCCTGCCCCCAGTACATAGTACAACCTGCCCACCGCCCCCAGAGTTAAGCACAGCCTGCCCCCTTAAGTAAACAAGCCAGCCCAGCCTGCCCCTTAAGTATAAACAGCCACCCAGCTGCCCCAGTAGTAATACAGCCCTGCCCCCTAAGTAACAGTCCCCCAGCCTGCCCCCTTAAGTATACAGCCTGCCCAGCCTGCCCCTATACTTATAACAGCCAGCCCGCTAGCCCCCTTAAGTATACAGCCTGCCCCCAGTAGTATATAGCCTGCCCAGCCCTGCCCCATTAGTATAACCCTGCCCCTTAGGTATACAGCCTGCCCAGCACTAACAAAAAAAAGAATATAACTTATATAACTCACCCTCCGGTGGTCCCCCGATTGTCCTCGCTGCTCACCCGATGTCCGCGCGGGTCCTCATCTGTCCTTTCTATCTCTCTGTTTCTATGTCTTCTATCTTCCTCTGTCTTCTGTCTTCCGCAGGGCGCCCGCCATGTTTCCCGGGCCTGTCTGATGTCATACTATGCGAACGCTGCCGTGAGAAGAACATGGCGGCTCCATGCGGAAGACAGAACAGAGGAAGATAGAAGGACAAGAGGACCCGCGGGTAACATCTGGTGAGAAGCGCGGAACATCGGGCCCACTGGAGGGATGAGTTATATAACGTTTTGGGGTTTTTTTAATGCGAGTGAGGATTTTCAGCACATTTTTTGTGCTGAAAACCTCGGCTTATACACGTATATATACGGGTACATGGTGTACAGTTGCTTTGTTAGTGTGATCTTAGGACCTTTAGGTGTCACTCTGGTCACATGTTATTAATGTTTAATCGTACGGACGGCAATCTCCAAAAGGTGGGTGCACGTGGACAAAGCGACATCGAACGCTAAATGAATCCAGACAGAACGCACCACACAGGGTCTTCTTTGCTGGACAAAGAATTTATTGGCACAAATCATGTACAATATTAAACACGGCATTTCGGCTTTACAGGCAAAGCTTTGTTTTTATTATTTGTCAACTGACAGTCAGGACTACAACAAAACAGAAATTAATAGAAAACATGTGTCTCACTACTATTGACTGCATACCACACGGCAATTTGAAGCGAGGGTGATTCGTACAGAGTTTAGCAAACTGAGAAAATATACATCATTTCTGACTTCTTTTCTAATAATCTAAATAATTGGGTGAAGTATTGTCTTACATCTGATGGTAGACTTGTGTTCCTTCCACAATCTTACTTCAACTGAGCCTGTTTATGTTTCCCAAGTAAAGTAAGCCACATGGATTAATCAAGGTAAATGAATTGGTTTGATCACAAGTGGAAAAACGCCATTCACCTTTAACAGGGGACTTCAGACCCCAGGGATGATAAAAAGTATCCCCTCGAATAATGTTAGTACATTGGGAGCAATAAAGACATGGTTAAGTACTGTTTCTTCCTAACTGGCTCAGAAAGTTGGCGTGCATTGTACAATAAGGGAGACTACAAGATCTGCATTGACCGTTTGTGCCCGTGAATTGGAGCTTTGTTAATACAAATCAAATGGCGGATGTTAGAATTCCTACGATGTCCAGGGTACAGATGCGCTAAAGCACATATTCCAGTGTTTTCTGGACTATATTGTCCATTAGCACACAGCCCCGCCGTGCAATGGCGAGTAGGGCTGCGAATAAGCCCCATACTGTCACCACTCACACAAGGGCATTGCCAGGTGGTTAATCCTGCCCTGGCAAGGCAGAAGAGTTACAATCTGTATATGATGTACCAAGTCAGTATCCATGATATGTGTATTACATCCTGTCTTGTGAACTGAGTGGTCATTGGAGGAGCAGCCAACCACTTGACACCAAGACCTCTTTGGGGGGGGGTTAATAAACCCCTGGCCAGGAATGTTCTCAGAGAAAGTCTCTCCCAAAATGGAGAGAGAGGAGAGCAGTCTCTCCAAGAGGGCGAAAGACCGGTCCTAGTCAGGCCTTCTGGGTCTGCAGGACGCATGCAGAGAGTATTAGCTGAGCAGACAGCTCAGAGTCTCTAGCACACCGACCAGGCAGGAAGAGCCTAGCCCTACTTGCCTGAAGTGGAGAATAAGACTAGAGTAATGTAGTACGGAAAGGGGATCATCCAACCTTCAGGGTGATACCTGAGAGATCAGACCGAGCTGATGCATCCTCTAGGACACAAGCTGCCCTCCCAGCCTGCTCTTACCTCCAGGGCTGGTGACCGTACCATCCTGTGGCTCCCTCCAATACCTCTCCAGTACTCCACCATCTTGGTTAAAGGCACGTTTGCTGCGGTTCCTGCCGGTTTCAAATAAAGAACTGTAAGTTGTTTTCTTTCCAACTTCTTCTCCGTCTGGTCCCTGCTAATATACGCTGCCTTCATCACCTGGCACCCTGTCCTCACACCAGAGACTCACACCGGGACATTAAAGGGTTCCCCAGGGAATCCGCTATAGCACCGCTCCCTCATCATTTCTTGCAACAACACCCCCTGCTGGAGACCTGCCAGGCTGTAGGAACCACCTCCGGTTCCCCCCTACCAAGCACCGTGACATTTGCGTGCTTAGGCCGAACCGCCACCCACTCCGGTACCGCGGCGGCCCCGTCTGCTCCAGGCCGCACCTCAAGGGCTAGGCCCCGGTGGGGGATTTTGCAAGTGCGTCACGAACAGGATTGATACTCCTGTGCCTTATTACGAGCATTAAAGACTTTCCTTATTAAAAGACTGTGCTTCCTAACCCGCGCCATCCCGGTTTAGGCCCAAGTGCTTGTGTGTTTCTGACATGAACTGTGTTCTACTGCTGCCACGTTGCTTCGCAGCGCCGCTCCAGCACTCAAGGGTTAATCCTGCAAGAACTGTCGCAGCTCTGCTACATCCGGCGACTGCCCGGCCTGACATTTTTACTCAGAAACTGTGGCGCAGCAAAATAAATTCAAGCCCGTCCAAAACCTTCACTGGCGGGAAACCCAGATGACGCCTACCAAGCTCCACCCACGCGCGAGGGGCGTCGAACCCCCTCCTGTGGCGCAGAAAATTAGAGCCCAGCCACAGCTCTTGGCGGGAAGGACGTGGGACTCCTCCCACTGGCGAGAGCCGGACTTCTTGCCCTGCCTCAGAGAAGCGCCAGAATGAGTGGATTTTGGATAGTGAGGACAACACCATGTGGGTCCTCCGCCTTCCCTCCTGTGGAGCGTCCTGAATTCTATGAGTATAGAGACTATGGTGGTGGTCTCTCCGCAGCCGGTCCGGAGACCCTCCGTGACATCGGCTGCACCGAGGTTGACTGGGCCTTCGTCACCAGACTGTTATTCAAACGGTGACGCTACCAAGTCACCACCCGGGCGGTTCCTCTACCTATCCCGGGTACCATACCCGGTACCGCAGCCCACGTGAGGCGCCACGTGAAAGGCACGACCCCTGTCGAGCCAACGCCTGGGCCTACGTGGCGTGCCACCTCTCCGGCCTACTACCATTCCTGCTGTTCGCTGCAGTCCCTGCTGTGACGGTTCCTGATGCCTCCGGCTGCTCCTGCTCCTGTTGGTCCGCACTGCCCGCCCATCACGGAGATCCGAGCCTGCACCGGACCCCCGAGCCCCACAAGACCGGCACCGTCCGCAGCCTCGAGGCCGAGGTGAGGCCGCCCCCCACGACTCGGGACGCTGTCTCGGAGCACGCGCGCCGGAGAAGAGAGGCCCAACGCTACATGGCCGGCCGGTCTACAGCTGGAGCCTGGGTGGAGAGAACCGCACCACCGGCATGGTCCGGTTTCTTCGATAAGCACGTGGCTATGGCTTCGCCACCAGGACTACACCCGACGTGAATATTTATACCCCCGCGTCCGTCAAAGGGCCTGATCTGCCGGAGAGCCACACAACCTGAAGCCAGGCAGTGCATTGAATTCTCCCAGCAAGAGGGCCCCGGACCTTGGGCGGCTGGTGTGATCCTGATCCCCGACTCCGATGAGGACCGCGCTACTTCCCACGTACGACTGGTTATGGGACGCCGAGTGGCCGAGTCTCCGAACACTTCTTCTTCCTCGGCTGCGATCCCCGGGCGGTGACCCACGTGAATGCCCCATCCACGGTAATCGTGAGTACGGGTCCCATTGCCATCCACTGGGCAGGGCATGATCCAGGGCGCCACCCCCCACCGTCTCCCCTGCCGGGAGCGTTGCCAGGTCCCGGCGGACTCTTCTGTGGAGAAGACATCCCGGCGAGCGAACCTTGTCCGGAGGTTCCATCTAGGCCCACATCTCCCCTTGCCGGTTACCAATGGGGTGATGACCCGGCCCCGGAAGAACCGGAGCTGGAAGGAGCGTCGAGCGCGCCCGCAGCCCTGTTTATTTCTTCTCTGACCCCTCCGTGGTCCCTGGCTCAGTTGTGAGCCCCCGGCTGGAACAGCCGACACCCCGGCGACAGCGCTCCTCCCCCTGAAGGTCCGGAGATGTTGCGCCCCTGCAGATACCCGCTACTGCCACCGGGTGTCCCCAGCCCGCACCTACTCCCCGCTGAGGACGACAGGATTCCCTATGCGCTTTGGATCCTGTCCCTGCTGAAACCCAGCCGCAAGGTGCATCGACTAACCCCTGAAGGGCTTACCTCCTCCAGTACTTTGTCCATTGTATGTAAAATATTTATTTCGTCCTTACCCTGTAGGCCAGAAACTGTCCTGGAGACTTTAACCCTGGTATTTCTCATCAGAGATTATACACTGTCATGTCTATATAGCACCCTTCTCTGCTATAGCAGAGATTCTCAAAGTGACTCTGTCCCCTCCAAAATAGCGGAGACCCTTTGCTTCGTCATGCACTTTTCCCTACACCTCAATGGCTGGTTGACCCAGAAATGGACTTTGTCAGTAGAGACCTTCTGTTGAACTTTTGCCAGTATACTAGACCAGGAAAAAGTTGCTATGTAATCTTATTATCATTTTGCACTTAATGCCTTTCCTTTTTTGGTAGGACATCTGCTTGCACTTTTTATGCCTTTTCTTTGCAGGAAAAAGACCTTTGTACAGCCTGCTACCCTGAGTAGCATATCTATCTGTAACGTGTATGTTATAAGATGTGTACCAAATTGGGCATCGCTAAGCCAATGTGATTTTGGCTAAAGTTAATGCACACTGTCATATATGGCCATTAGTCTGAGACATTACACCCTTTCATAGGCTTTGTCAGGTTGTAGTGTGGCCTGTGTCGGACCGTCTTTTATGTAAAACCTGACCGCTACCTGATCACCTCACAAAACTGAGTTTGGCACTATGGGGGTACGAATTCCGTAACTGCGGTCGTACTACGAGGACCGGTGGGTGTTACACCAGTTAGCACTGGAATCACCACTATACATCGGTAAGGATGCCCAGATCAGGATGAGGTCTCGTGTACATATGCCAATGTAATGCACTAATACACATTATATTAATGCCAGCCGCCCGGAAGAACGTTGATACAACGAATATAACAGGCATTGGTGCAAGGAGTGGATTAACAGGACAATGACACCCACACCTTTCCTACTGTACAGTTCGGTTTAATGCGTCAGCGACCACACTGTACATTACAGCACAAGTTTTGTGCTAGTCCGACCACACCCAAACGGTGCCTGTCTCAGGACCATGGGCGGTTGTCCCTACACCTCACATAGCATGCACTCCCAGAAGTGCCTGTAGCCCCTCTTCTGCGCCACAAAACAACGTAAGTCGACCTGAGGGCGGCTATATTCAATGCCCCGTGGGTATGTCAACACCCTCGCCGATGCAATGGCCCGAGGTTAGTGGTTTGCGATAAGGCCCCATAAAATTGTCACCCACATCACACAGGGGACATTGCAGGTGGTTAATCCTGCCTGGCAGGCAGAGTTAAATCTGTAATGATTTACAAGTCCAGTATCCAAGATAGGTGTTACATCTGTCTTGTAACGGACGAGTAATTGGAGGAGCAGCCACCACTGACCAAAGGGGCGGTATAAATAAATCCCCTGGGCCAGAATGTTCTAGAGAAAGTCTCTCTCAAGTGAGGAGCAGTCTCTCCCCAGAAGGGAAAGAGAGCCGGTCCTAATCAGAGCCCTCTGGTCTGCAGGACGATGCAGCGAGTAGGTAGCTGAGCACACGCCGCTCAGGAGTCTCTAGCACACCGGACCAGTGCAGGAAGAGCCTAGCCCCTGTCCTAGAAGTGGAGATATAAGACTATAGTTAGTGTTAGTGAGGAAAGGGTATCATCCTACCTTCAAGGGTGATTAGCCTGACAGAGATCCAGGACCGAGACGAGCTCCTCGAAGACAACAGCTGCCTCCCAAGCCTGCTCTTAACATCCAGGCTGGTCCTACATCTCCTGTGGCCTGTCCCTCCAAAACCTCTCCAGTAATCCACCATCTTGTTAAAGGCACGTTGCTGCAATTCCTGCGGGTTTAATAAAGTAACTGTAATTGGTTTCTTCTCAATTCTTCTACCGTCTGTCCTGATAATACAGCTTTCCTTCATACACCGGGCCACCCTGTCCATACCCAGAACGCACAACCGGGACATTAAAGGTGTTGCCCACAGCGAGAGATCCGCTACTAGCAGGCCGCTCCACTATCGACTTTCATCTGCCAACACACCCTGCTGGAGACTGCACGAGTCTGTAGGACCCAGCCGTTTTCCCCTTACCAAGGCACCGTGACAATAGCGTGCTTAGGGGCGCGCAACCGCCAGCCAATCCGGTTACCGCGAGGCCCGGCTGTCCCAGGCCGCAACCATCAAGGGGCAGCCCCTGAATGGGAGGTGCATCCATTTGAGGAAACCTACTCATTTCAAATGGGTAGGTGTAAGCTGTAACAACCGAGCACCAGCTCAGGGTGAGCTGGTGGCCGGTGCTAAGTTTCGTTAGTGTTAAAACCGCGGTATCGCGGTTTTAACACTTATTTAACTTTAACAGCAGAACACTGCTTCGGCACGATATCGGCGCCGGCCCTACATGGAAATGCTGCAGGCGTTGCGCGAGCACGGTCCGCGCAGCGCACGAGCAGCTTTTCTAGCTATAAAGTTTTAAATAAAGTGTTAAAACCGCGATACCGCAGGTTTTTAGAACACTAACGCGAAAACATAACACCGCACCAGCGCACCCTAAGCTGGGGCTCGTGTTTACAGCTACCCCTACCATATTGAAATGGTAGGTTTCCTATTAAGATTAGAGCAAGGTGGGAACCTGATGGGAAAAAGACCACCCTACTTTTTTGAAGGCATTCTGGAAGAAGTTTGTATGATATTACTGAAGTTAAACGATGCTTCCCTTGAGTAAACAACAGGGCGTATTCTTGCTGTTCAAACCCTGTTTCCATTTCATCCAATTAGTCTGCAAGAGACCGATCCATTAGACACAATCCTCCTTATCCTCTTTAAACTGCGATTTATGAAGGGCTTTTTTGTTGCTGAGATCCTTTATGGGGCCCCATAACATACAATTAATACCCGGTCACTGGAGATCACAGAAAGACATTGGTGATATTACCGTTATTCTGGGACTTAAGACGCACTTTTTAGCAAAAAAAATTCTTGCTAAAAAAGTGCCTGCCTCTTATGGACCGGTTCAGGACTATCCAAGCAAGCTGCCAGACCCTCCTGACCTCTTTATGGAATCGATACAGGTTTATGCCGATACAGCTGCCCACCCAACTCTCCAGAGAGGAGCCTCCATCATGCTTCTCTGTCCTCATAGGTACAGGACATGTGGTGATGTAGCAAGAAGTGTGTGTGTTTAGCCTGAGCTGTGACAGTGTATGTGGTGGATGAGCAGAGCTGAGTGTTCTGTAACTATGGATGATTCGACGCGTCTGTGTATGTAAATGTATGACTGATGTGTGGCTTGTGCTTGTAGTACGACCACAGGGAATTTTAATTGGTGTATAAATATATTGTATCCTTTATTTTGGAAGCTTAAGTTATGGGGTGCTCCCTATAGTAAGAAGTCCGAAATAATACATATTTGAGGTGTGTCCATGTATAATGATCACCATGCGGTGATCCCTAAGATCAGCCTCCCAAAATCATGAATGGTACGGCTTCTCCGCTCAGTCCAACAAGAGTTCAAACATCTTGTATTGGTGCATCTTAGGGCCAGGCTTTGCGACCACACAATTTAAAAACTTACCGCCTCAGTCCGAACAGTCAGACCGTGTGAACCGGCATGCCCCTAATTTTGTGGCACGGAAGCCAGCGCAGGACTGCGCCACAAAAAAGGTGAAAGAATGTGTGCGGCCACAATCCAAGCACAATACCACCGCCCAAGCCGTTTAAGCCCTGAAAATGTTGCAGAGTCTTACAAAGTGTAGGTTGCGATTCCTTAGTAAATAGACCTCACTATAGTCTTGTAGTTGAATAAGCAGACAGTCCTAAGATTGGCGAGACACAATGATTCTTGAAGAGATAGGATTGCTGGTCCAGTCAATACATATAATGGATGTGATTTACTGGACGCCTGTTCCTGGAGAGATGAGAAGAGCACAAACATCAGTCAGAAATGCTAATTGCATATCAGAAACAGTCTGTAATTAAGGTGTCTAGTGCCCCACTGTAACGCCGTTGTATTTCTAGTCAAGAGACAAATTTTAGTCCGGTTGGCCAACAAAATTCTGTTGACTTAGGTCCTCCTCTTTAAGGATTAATAAGTTAATGACAGAGTGAATCTATACCCAATAACAAATGTACACTATATACATTCTGACACAGATTTACTTGCACCACTTACAATGCCACACATCCTAGCATATCTACACTGGTCTCCAAAGGATATCATTCAAGAGGGGGACATCGACAATCTTGTCAGTGCTTCCATCCCCGCAACCTCTTCTTTCTGCTCTGTCAGCTCAAGTAAGCTGGGGCTGAGCTTTTAAAGAGGACTCAAAGTAGAGTCCACAAGTACTCAACTGCTATCTCCTGTACAGACTAAGAGTAGAAGAAGCTATGTTTCAGCTTTCCTTGTCATGAATCCTTGAGGATCGCTGATGTGCAGGAAAGTCTGTGCGATCTAAAGCTGTGGCTGCGTTTAAGTGAAGCTGAGCTCTGCATAAGGGAACCTGTCATCCAGGAGACCTCGATTATTTAGCCCTTCACTATTCCCCATAGAGTTGATGAAGCAGTGCCAGGCCCAAGTTCCCGAATTCATCTGCGCATGCGCTACACTACCTAGGGCGGGGGGACCTGGCAGGCCGGCAACTGCTTATCTGCGCCTGTCTGTGCGCACAGCACAAGCGATGCTGACTGGCGGATGCCGCACGAATGGCAAGACCGGTCAGCGAGAGTTTGCGGCAAGCAGGCGGGACAGGTGAGTAGGTGACGTCAACATAGGAGCGACAAGGGGTGTTCAAATGAGCGACAGGGCGGATGAGGGGCGGTTTACATATTGATTTGAAATAGAGACCTGAGGGGACGTTTCGCTTAGCCCCGGGGGGGTGGGATGATCTACTTTCAACTCCGCCCATTTGGCGATGGAGTAGTCACCCTGGCAGCCAGGTCTTTTCAAAAGGTTAAAATATAAGTTATCTTTTTCTCTGTAAAGCGCGATTCTTGTGACTAACAAGATGTTTATACAGTGCAGGCAATGCTCATGGGGGAAGCAGTGTGGGGGGCTGACTTTATCTTAAATCAAGGCTCTCCTGGTGACAGGGTCTCCCGTAACAGAAAAATTACTGCAGCACCTATTCACTGGTCACCCACCGCCTCTTCACCCACTGTCAACCGTCACCCGCCCCTGTACAAGTATGGGGAGGCTAATTGTCTCCATTGTAACCCTGGGGTACAGTGACGGACCCAGGCTGGCCCTGTCTAACCTGCTGGGACGAGACCATATTAGTGTTAATATCCGCAACTATGGGCGTAAACTAGGAGGCCTGGGCCCCATAGCGGATTCTGCATGGGGCCCCCCCTTCAAAATCCATACATATGTGTACCAATATGTTATAAAATCACATCAATTTACACAGTCTATATACACACTTTACCGTATATTCGATATAAGCCGACCCGAGTATAAGCCGGGACCCACCCTAATTTACCGACCAAAAACTGGGAAACCTATTGACTCGAGTATAAGCCGAGGGTGGTATGCATTGTTCACAGAACCAGCCCAATACCTAGCTAGCCAGCCCCCTATACTATACCGCTTGTGCCCCCAGTAGGGATACAGCCAGCCCAGCCTGCCCCCAGTAGTATACAGCCACCCCAGCCTTGCCGCCAGTAGTATCAGCCACCCAGCCTGCCCCCAGCCGTATCCGCCCCCAAGCCTGCCCCCAATAGTATCAACCACCCCAGCGTCCCAGTAGTATACAGCCAACCCAGCCTTCCTCCAATAGTATAGACAGCCACCCCAGCCTGCCCCAGTAGTATACAGCCACCGTCAGCCTGCCCCCCATATATCAGCCACCCCAGCCGCCCCCCATAGTAATACGCCACCACCAGCCTGCCCACAGTAGTATACAGCCCCCCAGCCTGCCCCCAGTAGTTACAGCACCCCAGCCTGCCCCCAGTGGTATCCAGTCCACCTCACCTTCCCCCAGTAGTACAGCCAGCCCAGCCTGCCCCAGTAGTATACAGCTGCCCCAGCCTGCCCCCAAGTATACAGCCCCCCTCCTGCCCCGGTAGTATACAGCCACCCCCGCCTGCCCCCGTAGTATATAGCCACGCCGCCACTGCCCCCCAGTAGTATATCACATGCCCCCAGTATTATACAGCCACCCCAGCCTGCCCCCATAGTAAGACAGCGTGCCCCCCGTAGTATAAACAGCATGCCCCCAGGTAATTACAGCACTGCCCCCGTAGTATACAGCACTGGCCCCTAGTAGTATACAGTCAGCCCAGAAAAAAAAAAAAACTATTTACCCGCGCGGGTGGCCCCGATCGCAGGCGCTGCTGCTCCCCCGATTTCA
This sequence comes from Engystomops pustulosus, assembly GCA_019512145.1. Lineage (NCBI taxonomy): Eukaryota > Metazoa > Chordata > Amphibia > Anura > Leptodactylidae > Engystomops > Engystomops pustulosus. The sequence continues at coordinate 128,149,828 of CM033646.1, forward strand.
TCGCGACTCCTCTTCTTGCTTCCCGGCTCCTCTCTTGCTTCCGCGCCGTCTTCTGTCTTCTTTAACCTCCTTCCGACATTGACGTAATAGTACTGCATCGCGGGAGGTGCGTTCCGCCAATGCAGTACTATTACGTCAAGCTCTGGCGCCGGCTCCTGAACGAGCCGGCGCCAGAAGCGCGGGTGTCTGCTATATATTATAGCTGACATCCGCCTCTAACCACCGCGATCGGATTTCGCCGATCGCGGTGTTAACACCCCTACACTCGTCGGTCGCGCGACCGCGCGTGTTAGAGCAATTTAAATGTCAATAACCTGAATCGGACTCCCCCCGCGGCGCGTACCGGGGGGGTCGCGCTGCTCTATCGCAGCCCCGGGACTGCCGGTGCCCGGGCTGCAATATCTTGATCGGCACCGGGTCCGTGCTTCTGGCAGGACCCGTTCTGTAGACAACCGGGCATGCCAGCATGCTCAGTGTCTTACATTACACAGTGCAATACAATCTGTTTGCCCTGTGGTAATCTGTAAAAAACTTGAACAAGTGCTCAGAAGATCACTTTTTCAAGCTTAGATGTAATTACCCTGTAAAAAGTAAAAATAAATAAATAAAGGTTTTTTTACAGTAAAATAATAATCAAAGAAAGTGAAAGTCCCCCAAACCCCACATTATTCTTACACAAGAATCAAGTATAAAAAACACTAAATCACGAAAAAACCCACTTATTTGGTATCGCTGCGTCGTAACAAATCTGTACAATAATCATAATCTAATTGACCCGCCGTTGGACCATGGTAAAAAAAAAAACAAAAACTTGCCGAAAATTAATACACGTTGTTAACAATTGCTTTACAAAAATGTCTAACAAGTGATCCGAAAAAGTTACAAGCCCAAAATGATACCAATCAAAAGAGCAAACTCTGTCACGCAAAAAATAAGCTTACACACCAGCTCCGTAATCCAAAAAATACTAGAATTATGCCGCTATAAAAATGGCAATACTAAAACCAATGCAATTTTTTTATTCTAGTTTTCCTTCCTTCAATAAAATTGGCAAAATAAAAATAAAACTATATAAATGAGTATCTCATCACCGTAATCGTAGTGAATCCGTAGAATAAAGATAATATATTATTGTTATGCTCGACAGGTGAACAACCCCCCAAAAAAATGCTAAAAATTCCAAAACAAGAATTGATATTTTATTTTTCCTCACCCGTAAAAATTAATAAAATTGCTTCAATAAGCTAAAAACCCACTAAAATAAGTTTTTTTTACAGTGCATCCTCGTCTCGCAAAATAACCCTTATTGTCTAAATTGGCTTTACAAAATAAGATTGTATAGCCTATTCCCAACGAGCGTTGTATAGAACGGTGCGGCATAGTGACTTTTCCAACCGGTCAGGTAAGCGGCGCTTTCACTGATTGGGTAAGACGGCAGCTGTCCTAACAGCCATCCATGCCTGCCCCATGTGAGAACGCAGAATTTTACGGGTTCCCCCCACAACAACCCCGTTTTATTATCGCTGCTATTGGCTCCATCAATTCATACGAGCCAATAGCAGCGAATTTTACTTTGACCGTCAGTAATACCGGTCACTATTTCTGTATACACGGTGGATCGGGGCAGGTGGCTGCTGTTCCTGAAAGCCACCATGTCCTTCGGTCCAGAGGGGTTTTGGTTGCCCCTCTGTCCATGTTTTGGCCGCTATTGTGGCTGGTCGATTTGGTCCAGCCAAAGCAGCAATATCGTCCCAATGGGCACGCTAAGGTGAATAGAGCTAACACTTTGCGATAATTTCCCTACTAAACGAAGAAAAAAGCGCTGGCTGTGCACTGTTCAATGATGCTGTACAACTCTTACGAGCTGTTCCAATGTGCATTTCCTGCCGTATCATTTCTTTCTCCGTTTTCAAGAGAAAGATATTGGAAAACTATATTGGGACAAGAAGTGACTGGGCCCCCATTACCTCTGGTTTAGATTTTTCTGTGTTTTTGCAGGACAGCATTTTTCATCCCGTGAATTCTGCTGCTTCTAATGATAGGACTCAATAAAGAGTCTGTTCCAAAAGAGAGTTAGGATGGACACTATATACTAAGTATGGACACTAATACTAGGATGGACACTATATACTACGGATGGACCACTATATCCTACTAAAGACCTCGACAACTCAGAGTGAACAAAAGTTTAGTGGTCCCTTGATATCTCTACCTCCTTATACACAACATTCACAATTCACGCACCAACCTATTGTGAATAATTTCCGTAAAATGAATAATTGTAACAACTGTTATTTCCTGTTGCCTCCCCTACAACACCTCCATTATTTCATAATGGCGCCACATAAAGCGTGCACTGAACTTCCATATAATTGAATTTCCATCTTGGACTCCATTGCACATCATATTTTGGAAAACCACCTATATGGTCAAAATTGCTCATTTCACCACGTGTATTTCCACTACAACCACATATTACAAACCCTTGCTAAAGTCCCCAAGGGGGTGTACAATTCAACAATTAGGGTCACTTTTATTCGGGTTTTCCTTCCTCTGTTTTGGTACCACTAAGGCTCGCCACATGTTATCCCTGACACATTTTGAAGGATTTCTTACAAATTTGGCCTCTAAAGACAAAAGCCCCTCTTTTCTCTACTGTCGTCCATAAAGCATTTTTAGGCCATGTGGGGTACTTCTTTCTACACTCGGGAGAAATAGTTTTACACCTTTTTGTGGGTTATTTATATATTTCCCTTGTGGCTTACAAAATGAGAAGGTAAAGTGACGTTTAAGAGGAAAATTTGCACCTTTTTAATGAGAGGGCCAATTGGCTCATTACCTTATGGGCAAATACCTATATTACACATTGCAAATTCTCTAAGGGGTGTGCATTCAAAGATTAGGGTCACTTTTCGGATTCTTATCTGTTTTATAATACGCACTAGGGTTCTCCAAATGCATGTCCAACATTTCTGTCAAATCTGGCTTCTAAAAGGCAAACATCCCCTTTCCCTATCCTTTTACTGTGCGCCCATACAACATTTATATACCATGTGGGGTACTTCTACACTGAGAGAAATAGGTCACACATTATGAGGGGTTATTACTTTTTTTATCCCTTGTGGCTATATAAAATTGGAGTAAATGACGCTTTATAGGAAAATGTTCACCTTTAATCTCTTAATTCCTAATTAAATCAAACAAAACCCCTTTACGGACAAATACACATATTACACTTGCTAAATTCTCTTAATCTCTAAGGGGTGTGCTTTCAAATGGTGATACTTGTTGGGTTCCGCTCTGTGTTTGGTTACCACTCTGCTCTCTAAATGCCCTGCTGACACATGTAAAGGATGTCTATCCAATTTGGCTTCTAAAAGGCAATTGCCTCTTTCCCCTTCTGAGCTTTCACTGCGTACCCATCAACATTTTTTTTTTTTTTATTTGCATGTTGTGGGCAATTTTATACTCGGGGAGAAATGCCTAGTTACATCATTTTTTGGGGTTTGTTTCATCTTTAAAATGCCCTTATGGGATACAAATTAGCATAAAAGTGACTTTTTTTTTGGAAAAATGTTACCACTTTTTTTCCTTTTAGGGACCTATTGTGAAGCAAACACCTGTAGGGGAAAATACACCCATATCCACCTTGCTGATTCTCCAAAGGTGCACATTTCCAAAATGGTGACACTTGTTGGGGTTCCCCCCTCTGTTTTTTGTACCACTAGGGCTCCCTCCAAATGCATCCTGACACATGTAAAGGAGATTGTCAAATCTAAATCTGGCTTCTAAAAGGCCAAGCCCCTCTTCCCTTCTGATCCCTACTGTGCACCCATACAAACACTTTATATGCCAAGTGGTGGCAGTTCTGTGCTAGGAAATATTTTTTACACATTTTATGGGGTTTGTTTTTACAATCTTTTATCCCTGTGGCTTCCAAAATTTGGGGTAAAGTGACTTTTTTGAGAATGTTCCCCTTTTTTTCCTTTTGGGGCCTAATTGAATCAAACACTGTTTGGGGCAAATACACAAATTACACTGCTGCTAAACGCTCCAAGGGTTGGTACTTTCAAAATGGTGTCTCCTGTTGGGGCTTTTCCTCTGTTTTTGTACCATTATGGCTCTCCCAATGCCATCCTGACCAACCTGAAAACTTTTTCAGCCAATTTGCCCTGCAAAACGAAACAACGCTCTTTCCCTCCAGGTGGCCCCCCTTTGCCCTTACAAGGACATGCAGTGTACAGTGACCAAATGGGTAATATGGCAAACTCAGGAGGATTGACCTAAACATTGTAAAATGCATTTTCCTTTTTAAACCCTTGTGATGTGGGCCAATTTTAGTGTTCAATGATCTCTAGTGAGAATAAATTACATTTCTTCTCTAATTTCACTTTCATTTAATCTTTTCACCCTCATGAAACGCTCAAGGGTTAACCAAATTCCTCAAGTGTTTTTGAATATTTGTTGATTGGTAGTTTCTAAAATGGTGATTTGTGGGGGTTTTTCTGTCATGTAGGCCTGATAATTCACTTCTAAAACTAAATTGACCCTCCAAAAGTAGGTTTTGATGATTTTTGTGAAAATCTGAAAATTGCCCTAAAGTTTAAAAGCCTCTCCTAAACATCCTAAATAAAAGGAAAGATGTTTAAAATGAATGCCACGTTCAAGCCAGATTAAAATTTAGTTATCAAGTTAATTTTAGTGATATGACTCCACTGTCCAAAAAGTAGAAAATTTTGACTTTGGAAAACATTGTTTTTCTCAAAATTTTTGCCAAATTTTCCATTTATTTTCTAAATAAATACTAAATATATTGATTAATTTCTCAACATCAGAGTACAATGTGTCACGAAAAAACAATCTCAAATCAACTGGATCTGTTAAAGCGTTCCAAAGTTATAACGCCCTTAAATAGACACATGTCAATTTTTAAAAAATGTGCCGTGTCAGGAGGTGAAAGTGGCTTCAGCGTTAAGGGTTTAACATCGCTTTGGGGCCGCACTGTTCTCCTCCCTTGCGGCGCCTAGTATGATGCCCGCTTCTGACGTCTAGCTAGGCGCCGCACTGGAGAGAACCATGGCGGCGCCCAACGCGAATGTTGTAAAGAAGACATAATACGGTGCGGAAGCAAGAAGAAGGAGCCGGGAACCAGAAGAGGAGCTGCATGACATGTGGTAGCAGCTCTGCGCATCGTTCACCAGAGGGTGAGTAATAGTTTTTTTTTTTGGGCCATTTTTAATTATTTTTTACAGTATTACTCGTTGTATAAGCCGAGGGAAGTTTTTCAGCACATTTTTTTGTGTTGGAAAAAACTAGGCTTATCCACGAGTCTATATGGTATATATTATACACACACTGGGCACATTTCCTAGCACATGGCAGTGTGTAACTATTCAGTTCCCTGGTAGTGTGGCGGGGTGTAGATTCAGGATTTCTGGCGCATCCGTTTCTTCATGAATCTGGGGCCGCCCCTGCACTGTCCTTACAGAATTCACCCATAAAGTCCGACAGAAAAGGGCCGCACAGCCCTAAGTAAATGTGTTCACGCAGTGTGTGTATAATATATAAATGTGTGTATATATGACTGTGTAAATTCATTTGATTTATAATCTGTCTGTACAAATAGTATATTTTCTTTGAAGGGGTAAGGGGGGCCATGCGGAATCACATACTTACAGCATATATACCCACATACACATACAGACAGGCTATATACCCACAGACCTACATACAGGCATATATCATCCGACAGGCCAATACATCATACGGCAGATATCCACACATACACATACTTAACAGGCATATATACATACATCAACCAGGATATATATACACACTACACATCCATACAGCGTATATACACACATAACACAACATACAGGTCTATATCCACAGCCATAGATCAGGCATATATACCCACATACACATATATAAGTCATATATACACAGATATACTATATATCACACAAAATAACAGATTTACAAAAGTTACTTGCTGTGGTTGAAATTGGCGGCAAGGATAGACGGCTTGCTTGGGCGGATTTGGGGATCCGTAGCACTATCGCCACTGTGTTGGGTAGGGAGGAATTCCGGATAAGTTCTTTGTAGGCCGTGAGAGGGCGGCCGCGTGCGGTGTAATACTGAGAGCGCTGCCTGTCACCATCGGCCGCGGAGGGAGGCAATGATTCGTGTCCAGCGAGCGGATAATTTGTGGTCGGTGAGAGAGTGGTCTCGGTCCGTACAGGTGGGCGGGCATGATCAGACAGCAGGCGGTGCCCCATTAGCGTGTGGGGAGCGTGCTCTGTTATTGTGGCTTATCGGTCATCAGAGAGAGAGGACCGCTGGATAAACGGCACTCAATGATAATCTCCGCCGTCCATCCCGGGCCCCTGAGACTTCCAGGCCCGTAGCACCGCTACGGCTTCTACGGCGGTTGTTACGCCACTGTCCAAACACATCAAAAGTGAAAAATACCACTAATACACACAACAGAACGAATCATTACTGAACTCATATGTTAACGACTTAAGAAAAAATGGTGCATCAACAAACAAAACCCATAATAGTGATCAAGTAGTCCATTTCCTCTCGATGATACCAATAAAATTACAACATTTTATAAACTGCTTAGAAGTTGGTACTAGAAAATCAAGGAGATTTTTCTCTCCAAATGCGTTTTTTGTTCTGTAACCAAGTCAAACATAAAAAGCGTTATAAATGGGATATCACCGTAACCGTAGTGACCCTAGAACATACGTAATCTGTTATCTATGCTACTTAGTACAAATCAATTGCAAATAGATTTTATTTTTTTGCAACCCCCCCCCCCCCCCCCAAAAAAAAAACTAATTAAGGTTAAATAACGGGGGAATTCATTTGTTCCCTACTTCTTTAAGGGCTCAGCCAATGCAACATAGCACCTGAAAGCTGTTCCACGCAAAATCGGGCCACGAGATGCTACATAACAATGGACCTCTAACTTCTCTATTTGGAACTGTAGCCATCCTCTCATTGTAAACATTACCATAAAAATGCCATTCTTACTATTTATGGGCTTTTATTAACCTCAGCACCTCTCCTATCCAGAGATGGACTGTGGATTGGCTAGGCCTCAACAACTTTCTGTTTGTCAGACCACCACCAGCAGTGTGAATTGCCCTTATATTTTGTCGTCAGATTTATCACGTGTCTGATTGGCACAGGTTAGTCTAATGCACACATGATCATAGACATGTGGGTCTAGAATGCTATTTCAGCCACTATTAACACACATCCCCATTTACTTCTATGGTTTTCATGCATTGGATTTCTTTTGGTCAATTTTTGTGCTATTAATGAAACAAAAAGCTTGTCTAGCCAACTTTTACACCCCTTTTACATGGGTTTTGTGTGACGCTCATTTGTTTTTCCTTACAGTGTCCAAATACCTTAAGCTGTGCCGCCAAAAATTAAACCACAAAACATTGCTAACATCAAGCCCACAAACAACCTAGCACAAAAATAATATATTGGAAAATTTATTTTATCCCATAATAGCATTTACTCAAAGAACATAATGCCCCCTTTTGACAAAGTCCTGTTGGACGAAACAAGTGTCGGTAGGGGCTGGACAGCGTCTCTCTCTAAATGTGCCTTGATTACCCTATTCATCAGGTATACTCGCTATTGTATATCCTGTTGCGTTTCTTATATTTTTTTATTTATTCTTTTCATTATTGTGACCGCAATAATCCCGGCAATGGACACGATACGCTGTACAAAAGTGGTACAGTGCATATCATCTTTATGAATAGGGCATTTCCTATCTTACGGCGCTGTGCACCCATGTTTCATTGTGGAGAGGGCGGGGGTGAGCCCTCGGGGTTGGGTGTTTATTTGTATAGTGTTATGTTAAGGTTGTGAATATGCAATCAGTTCTATAGGTCCTTAGGGAGGCACGTTGAACGGTTTTTTTCAACATTCATTTTTTTAAACACGTGTTAAAAACTTTGCAGCATGCTCTTTAAATTACCACATAACCAACCCTAACATTCTAATAGGGACAAACTCACCATCTGAGAGAAATGGACTTTGTACATAAATTCAAACTGCAATGCCTTTTAACTATCAATTGCTGTAGAAAACATTCAATTTTGTCATTTTTTTTTACTACTGAAATAAACGCGTAAAACCGTCATAATGCATCATGAAAACAGAACACATTGATCAAAATATGCCAGAAAACTGATGGAAAATCGTCAATTCTTTTTTTTTTTTTTTAATTCTGCTTGAAGCTCAGTTTCTGCAATTCGCCTGTGAATGGGCATTAGGTTTCCTCCCTCGTCCCATAGTTTTTCACACATAGTATTAGCATCTGATGTTGAACTGGTAATATATCAAAGTGTACTAACCAGGGGAGATGACAACCCTAATGTGACTGCACAACTGAGTTTGGGCACAGTTATGGCACACCCTAGTGTATGTCCATGGATTGGGGGTCTTACTTTAGTAGCCACGCTGGACCACTATAAGACCACCGCTATCATATAACCACAAACCTTTAAGGTAAATTCAGCAATACTTTAGTCAATGCTTAGCACACGTTTTTATGTGTTTCTTCCTATTTTTTTTTTTGCAATTGGTAACTACTAGATTGTTCACATTGCCTGTTGTTTTTTTTTAATTGCCTTATATTTTTCTTAAACTTGTTCTGAGGTATTTTTCAAATATAATAATAAGTAAACCTTAAAAAGATAGTACTTGTTTCTCAATTTTAATTTCACGGTTCACGTTTTTTATTTTTTTTTTGCGAACGGTCACCGAACATTGCGCGGAAAGGGTTAATGTTCCTTTGCCCTCCTTCAGGCATGATTCCATGGCTTCACGTCACGTTGCGTACGTTCGCTGTTGCTGTTTTTTTGCCCTCAGTTTGGAGATGGCATCGACTATGATTTCCCTTGTGACGTCATACGCAGGGCCGGTTCTCCGTGTGTGAGTTGCTGGGCGGGGCTGACGCGGAGCTGGAAAGTTTTACTAAGTAGTAGGATAGGTTTTGCGGCGGTAGTAGCCGGGTTTTTCGCCATGAAGAAGAGAGGTAAGGCTGAGGCTGGCGGAGTGGCTTGCGGTGTGGAATAGAGGGCAGGGGACAGGTACATGGGCAGAGCGGTGCGGTTATGGGGTGCTGCGGCATACGATGTCAGGATGGGCAGCGAGGTGGAAGGTGTAGGGAATCTTGTGTACATGGGCTCAAAGCTGACGGAACCGTTACAGTACGAGAAGGGGATCACAGAGGACGCATGGGGGACCAGATCTAATATGGATGAGCTATGGGGACACTGCAGGGTTGTCTTATGGTGATGGTGGAGGGGGGTGAAATATTGGAGCTCTCCAATTAGTAGGGAGCACTCACAGCGTGGGTGCCAGAATATGGGTGGCAGTCCAGGGTTGTCGATATGTAAAGTAGGGTGTCATAGATATAATGAAGGGAGTGTTTCAATATTATAGTTGGGTATCAAAATAATAAGGATCAGTGAGGGTGTTCAAATAGCAATACTAGGTGGTGACTGAGGGATGAGGTAGTGGAGGGGTGTCAGATGATAGTAGGGTGTCAGATGGTTTTATTGAGGCATGATAGGGTTGTCAATTATAATAGTAGGATAACATATGATTAGGAAGGGGTTGTCAGATATTAGCTGTGTGACGATGACAGAGGTAAGTGGAGGGGGGTTGTCAGATAGTCAATAGTTGGTTATCAGATGATGATGGAGGTAGTGCAGAGGTTGTCGGATGATAGTAGATGTCATACTTTGGTGGAAGTTAATGGATGTCAGATGGCCTAGTGGGGTATTAAATCATGATGGGGAATAGTGGATGGTTTTTGTGGTAATTGTGGGGGTGTCGGATATGATGGGTGCATGGAGGGGTTGTTGATCATAATAGGTTTGGTGTCAGATGATGAATTGAGGGGTTGTCAGATAAAAATGTTGGGAGATATTTGATGTTTAGTTTGTTGTACGATAATGGTGAGAATGTGATGTTGAATGAATATGGGTTGTCATATAGTAATATCGGGATGGTCAGATGAAAAAAAAAAAAATAAGTATGAGGCCGTGCTGGGTTGATCATATGATAATTTGAGCATAAGTTTGGGGTCCTTGGATAATATAAATAGTGAGGACTTTTCTGTTGTGTGGATTCAGTCATTTTCTGGTAAGGAGCCGGTGATGTGGTAATGAGATTGGTGGACAGTCAGTAGGTGATATCCCGTGGACTCTATAGATTAGTGGGTTCAGTAGATTTTTAAGTTCTATGCCATTAGGATGTTGGGAATCGGACAGTTATTGGACGTGTGTGTAGTGTAGTGACTAGTCGATGTCAAAGAAGGCTTTCCAGGTGATTGGAACGGTTGTGTCATTCCTGTGTAAGTATGAAGGGATCTGGATGATAATTTAGTACGAACTGCATTCAATATCGTTTTGAGAGTGGCTCTGATGAACCTGGCGGATATAGGTGAGTCTTATGGCAGCAGTGGTCACTTGCCAAACGTGCTGTTATCGTCTGTAGTATCAGCATGTGGTGGAAACGCCTGAGGGATGTGATTCAGGGCTGGACAGCAGTGTTGTACTGAAATGTAGTTAGTAGTTTGGATCAAAGATAACATTCCCTATATTGTGTGGTTGCTATGGTCTTGCTAATGGTCTTGCTTCACAATGAATAAAGCAATACTTTCCTGTCTCCAAACAAATCCATTGAGACTATATCTCTGGGTTTAGTCTAAAGTGGTTTCTAAGGGTCACTTTTATTTTCTAGATGGGGAAAAGAGGAACACGGACGGTATTTTCCTAGTATTGTAGCGCTGTTCCTTCTTACTGTCTATAACAAATAAGCTGATGAATAGTGAAGAAAGTCTCCTAATACCGTACCTATCCTTCCTATAGTCCAGTCCAGGGTGATCTTCGTTGCCTCCAAATTACAATAGTAGGCAAGGGATATTCAAGGACATAGTTTCTTAAGGAACAGAGATGCCTGTAATAGCTGCCAGCATGAAAAGCAAAGTATTGTAGCCATCCCCTGAATTTCCATTAGGGATTCACAAATGGAACAGTTAGAAGAATTATAGTAGGATCTTTGTTCAGTCCTGCGCAGTGTGCTCACACTCTGACCCCACTATACAAACCCCAGTCACTGTGATGCAAATGTATGCATGGACAATTTTTGAAGTAGAGAGAAAGAAACGCTAGTGAGAAGGGCTGAGAGGAGCACGCCATTAGGAGAACGGGCAGAGGTGGGAGTCGCGCGCGCTATGAGAAGGGCAGAGAGGGAGTGCGCGCGCTAGTGAGAAGGGCAGAGAGGGAGCGCGCGCTGCGCTATGAAAAGGGCAGAGAGGGAGCGCGCGCGCGCTAGTGAGAGGTAGGAGGGAGCGCGCGCGGCTCTAGTGAGAAGGGCAGAGAGGGGAGCGCGCGCTCAGCGCTAGTGAGAAGGCGAGAGGGACGCACGCGCGCTAGTGAAAGGCACGAGAGGATCGCACGCGCTCTAGTGAGAAGGGCAGAGAGGGAGCGCACGCGCGATAAGTGAGAAGGGCAGAGAGGAGCTCACGCGCGCTAGTGAGAAGGGGAAGAGAGGGAGGCAAAACGCGCGCTATTGAGAAGGGCAGAGAGGGAGCGCGCACGTCGCGCTAGTGAGAAGGGCATAGAAAGGGGAGCGCACGCCGCTAGTGAAAGGCATAGGGGAGCGCACGCGCTCTAGTGAGAAGTGCAGAGAGGGAGCGCGCGCGCGCTATTAGAAGGGGGGCAAGAGGGAGCGCAGCGCGCGCTAGTGTAGAAGGGCAGAGAGGGAGCGCGCGCGCTCCTAGTGAAAGTGCAGAGGGAGGCGCGCGCTCTCTAGTGAGAAGGCAGAGAGGGAGCCGCCCGCGCGCTAGTGATAAGGCAGAGATGGAGCGCGCGCAGATGAGAGAAGGGGTATAGAGAGCGCGCGCGCTAGAGAGAGGGGTAAGACGAGAGCGCGCGCGCGAGATAGAAGGGTAAGAGAGAGCGCGCGCCAGAGAGAAGACGTGGTAAGAGAGAGCGCGCGCGCCGAGAGAGAATGGGGTAAGAGAGAGAGCGCGCGCGAGAGAGAAGGGTAAGAGAGAGCGCGCTTGAGAGAGAAGGGGTAAGCGAGAGCGCGCGCGAGAGAGAAGGGGTAAGAGAGAGCGCCATGAAGCATAAGGTCAGGCCGGAGCCGCGCCTGAGAGCTAGAAGGGCAGCAGGAAAGAGGGAAGCGCGAGAGAGAGAAGGGGAATGAGGGCGTCGCGAGCGAGCAGAGAAGGGGAGATGGACGCGCGCGAGAGAGAAAGGGAATGATGGAGCCGCGCGAGAGAAGGGGATGAGGGAGTGTTGCACGTCGAGCGAGCGAGAAGGGGGTAATGAGGGAGCGTGCGCGCGAGCACGAGGAAGGGAAATGAGGGAGCGCGAGCGACGGGGAACGCGGGAGCGCGCACAATAAAAGGGGAAATGAGAAGAAAGGGACTGAGGGAGAGCGCCGCGCGCGAGAGAGAGGGGGAATGTGGAGTGCCCGCGAGAATATCAGTTAATGAGTGAGCGAGAGAGAGAAGGTGAAAGAGATCACGTGCGAGAGGGAGAGAGAGGGAAAGAAGGAGGCGAGCACGATAGAGAGAAGGGGAAAGGTGGAGCAACGAGAGAGGAGAGAGGGAATGATGGCAGCGAATAGAGACTTGGAATTATGGAGGGGCCCCCCCCCGCGCTCGAGAGAGAAATTGGAATGAGCAGCGCGCGTGAGAGAGACAGGGTAATAGGAGCCGCGCTCGAGCGAGTAAGGGGAATGATGGCAGCGCTGCGAGAGAGAAGGGAATGAGGGAGCGCATGAGGTAAGAGGGGAAAGCGGGAGCGCGCGCCTATAAGAGGGAGGAGGGGAAAGATGGGAGCGCGCGAGGAGCGATAAGGGGCGGCATGCTGGAAAATGGAGCATGCACGGAGAGAGGAGAGCACGCACAAGAGATAATGGGAGAGAGGGGTTGTGCCAGAGAGAAGTGAAGAAAGGGAGTGCACGTCAACGGAGAGCGGGTAACGCAGGGGAAAGCGTGTGCGAGAGAATGGAGAGGGTCCATGTGCGCAAGAGTGAAAAGGGAGAGATGTGAGTCATGCAAGAGAGAAAAGGGGATAGAGGGAGCGTGCTAGAGATAAGGGAAGAGAGGGAGCGCGCGCGAGATAGAAGGGGAAGAGAGCGCGCGATAGTAAGGGAAAGAGAGCGCGCGAGACGAGAAGGGGCAAGAAGGAGCTGCGCGAGAGAGAAGGGAAGAAGGAGCGTGTGCTAGAGAGAAGGGAAAGAAGGACGCCGATATGGAGAGGGGAAGAAGGACGCGCGAGAGAGAAGGAAGGGGAAAAAGTAGCGCGCGAGAGAGAGGGGAATAAGGAGCGCGCAGAGAGAGGGGAACGAAGGGGCCGCTCGAGAGTAGAAGGGAAATGAAGGAGCGCTCGGCGAGAGAGAATGGGAAAGAGGAGCGCGCGCGAGAGAGAAGGGGAAAGAAGGAGCGCGCGCGAGCGAGCATGGAAAAGGAGCGCGCGGCGAGAAGAGAAGGGGAAAGAAGGAGCGCGCCGATGAGAAAGGGGAAGAGGAGCGCGCGCGAGAGATAATGGAAAGAAGGAGCGTCGCGCGAGAGAGGAAGGGTAAAAGAAGGAGCGCGCGCGAGAGAGAAGGGGAAAGAAGGAGCGCGCGCGAGAAGTGAAGGGGAAAGAAGGAGCGCGCGCTGAGAGAGAAGGGGAAGAAGGAGCGCGCGAGAGAGAAGGTGAAAGAAGGAGCGCGCGAGAGAGAAGGGGAAAGAGGATCGCGCGAGAGAGAAGGGAAAGAGGAGCACGTCGAGAGGGGAGAGAGAAGGGAAAGAAGGACGAGCACGAGAGAGAGAGAGAGGAGAAGAAGGGGGCACGTGCAAGAGAGATAAGGGGAAAGAGGGAGCCTAAGAGAATAAAGGAATGATGGGTCGAGATAGATGAATTGGAATGAGGGAGCGCGCGAGAGAGAGAAGGGGAATGAGGGAGTCGCATTGAGGGAGGAGGGGAAAGAGGGAGGCTCTACCTCTCTTTTTTTCCCCCTTCCTCTCCTCGCGCAAGCTCTCCTCTTTCTTTCCCCCCTCTTTCGCACGAGTGCTCCCATCTCTTAACCCTTCTCTCCGTGCAAGCTTTCCCTCTCTTTCCCCCTTTTCTCTCTCTCTCGAGCGCTCTCTTTCCCTTCTGTCTCTTGCTCCCTCTCTTTCTCCCTTTTCTCTCTCTCCTGTGACCCGCCCACTCTTACCCTTTTTTTTCTCGCGCGCAAGCCCTCCCACTTTCCCATTCTCTCTCTCATGCACCTCCTTCTTTCCCTTCTTCTCTCACGCGCTCCTTCTTTCACCTTCTCTGCGCATCCCTCTTTCCCCTTTCTCTCTCCTCGCTCTCGCTCCATCATTCCCCTCTCGTTCTCTCTCGCTCCCTCTTTTCCCTTCTCTCTCTTGCGCGTGCCCCCTCTTGCCTCTTCTCAAATCTTCGCGCGCTCCCTCTTTCCCTTCTCTCTTCGCGCGCCCCTTCTATTCCCCCCCCCTTTCTCTCTCCGCGCTCCTTCTTCCTTCTCTCTCAAGCGCGCCTTCTTTTTTTTTTTTCCCCCCGTCTCTCTCGCGCGCAATCCTTCTTTCCGCCTCTCTCCTCTCGCGCGCAAATTCCTTCTTTCCCTTCTCTCTCGCGCGCTCCTTCTTTCCCCTTCTGCTCTCTCCGCTCCTTCTTTTCCTTCTCTCTCGCCTGCGCATAGACTCCCTTCTTTACCCTTCTCTCTCTCTCTCCTTCCTTTCTTTCCCCTTCTCTCCCTCTCAGCGCGATGAGAGAAGGTGAAGAAGAGTGCATGAGAAGAGAATGGGAAAGAGGGCTGGCCTTGCGCGCGGAAAAAAAAGGTCAAGATTGGGAGGGCTCACAGAGAGAGAAAGGGAAAGAGAGGTAGTCAAGAGACAGAGGGGAAAGAGCGCTTGAGAGAGAGAGAAAAGGGAAGAGAGAACGCTTGCACGAGAGAAGGGTTAGAGGTGAGCACTCGGCGAAAGAAGGGGAAAGAAGAGGAGAGCTTGCGCGATAGAGAAGGGGAAAAAGAGAGGTAGAGTTTGCGAGAGAAGAAGGGAAAGAGAGGGAGAGCTGCATGTGAGAGAGAAGGGAAAGAGAGAGGGGGAGAGCTGCGCGCAAAGAGAAGGGAAGAAGTGCTTGCGTGGGGAGAGAATGGGAAATAGGGAGTCACGAAAGAGAGAAGGGTAAAGGGGAGCAGCGAGAGGAGAGAAAGGGGGAACGGGGGTGCGCGAGAGAGAAGAAGGGGAAAGTAGGGAGTGCGTCCAGAGACCGAAAGGAATGGGAAAGAGTGGGCCCCGCAGAAGAGAAGTAAAGAGGAGGCGAGAGAGAATGAGAAGGGGAATGATGGACAAGAGAGATTGAAAGAGGGCATGCGGGAGAGAGAGCAAGGGAATTTGGGAGCGCGCGAGAGAGAGACGGGAATGAGGGAGCGCATTAGGGAGGAGGGGAAGAGGGAGCGGTCGCACGATAGAGGAAGGGGGGAAAGAGGGAGCTCGTTCACGCAGAGAGGTAGGGAGGGGAAAAGGGACGCGCGGAGAGAACGACAAGGGAATGAGGGAGCGCGAGAGAGAAAAGGGGAAAAGAGGGAGTGTACGAGGAGATAGAAGGGGAAAGAGGGAGCTTGCGCACGAGAGAGGGAGGAGGGGAAAGGGTAGCGCGCTAGACAGAACGAGAAAGGGAATGAGGGCGGACAAGAAGGGGGAATGGGTCAACGAGACAGAAAGAGAGAGAGATAAGGGGGCGCCTGCGTGGAAGAGAGTGAGCATGACACACACACAGAGAGATGGGGAGCACTCACCAATAGAAGAATTGATAGAAGGGGGTGTTCAAGAGAGAAGTGAAGAAGGAACTGCGCGTGCAACAGAGAAAGGGGGGCGAGGGTATGTGCTAGGAGTGCAGGGGAAAGCGTGTGCGAGAGAAGATAGGAGGGACCGTGGTGCGCAATATAGAAAAAGGGAGAGAGGAGCTGCAGAGGAAAATGGGAGAGAGGGAGCGTGCATGAGAGAAAGAGTGAGGTGGCGCATGCAAGATAGAAGGGATGAGAGAGGGGCAGAGAGGAGAGAGAGGGAGCTTGCATTCCAAGAGAGCGAAGAGATAGAGGCAGCACAAGAGTGTGAAGGAATTGGTTGCGTTGCGAGAGAGAGGCACGTCACTTCCTGAGAGAGAGAAGATGGAGATATGGATGACCATCATGTAGGGGGGAGAGAAGTAAACGCTCGCACGAGAAGTGGGGAGAGTAGGAAGGTGAGGAGTGCGAAAAAGGGGAGAGACATAGGGGAGAGCGATGTGGGAGAAGTAGCAACAAAAGAAATGGGGGAGAAGAGAACCTACGAGAGAGGTAAAAGTATTAATCATACCATGAGCTAGACAAGGGGAATGGAGGAGCAACACATGCAGATAGGAAGCAGTGAATATGACAGGAATACAAGTATGCAATAGGATGATAAGGGAGATGAGAGAGCGTGCTTGTACGCGAGACAGAATTGGATATATGATCGCACATAATAGCAAGGGGATAAGAAGAAAGAGGGAGGAGCCTGCAATAGAGAGTAGGGAAGAGAGAGTATGGCAGTGAGAGTGGGAGCACGAAAAGAAAGTGGTGAGTGTGAGCGCACAAGAAAGATAAGGGCGAGAGTACGGGAGCATGTCTGCGCAAGAGAAGGTTGTATAGGAGTGAGCACGAGGAGAAAGAAGGAGACACTTTAGGAGGAGGGGTATAAAGGTGGAGGAAGTGTATGTCCGCGGGAAGGAAATAGTGAAAGACGTGCTCGCCGGCATGTGAGAGATTACGGGGTGGAGAGTGTGTAAAAAAGATAACGGAAGCGTGTACTTGTGCACAGAGAATAAGGGAGAGAGTGGCCGCTTAGCCGCAGAAGGGGAGCGAACGCAGGTGTGAATGGTAGTAAGAAGGTGAGATGGTGCGCACACGAGATTGGAAGAGGCTCTCATCAATCGGAAGAGGTACTCCAATTCGTAGAGGGTGAAGTGGAGGAACCGCTAACAGCCTAATAGAAGAGATAGCCTGCTATAGAGATAGAAGGGGGAGAGAGTGGTGCAGAGAGCGAGTGTGCAGAAGCTCTTTCTCCTTTCTCTATTGTGCTCTTCTCCCCTTTTCTATCTTGTGCTCTTCTCCCCTTTTTCTCCTTGGTCTCTCTCCCTGTTTCTTGTGCTCTCCCTTTTTCTCTCTTTTGCACTCTCACCCTTTTCTTCTCTCTTGTGCTCTCTCCCTTTTCCTCTCTTGTTCTCTCCCCCCTTTCTCACTGGGCTCTCTCCCCCTTTTCTCACTTGGTCTCTCTCCCCTTTTTTCTTCTCGTGTGCTCTTCCCCCTTTCTCACTTTCTCTCTTTTCTTCTCACTTTGGCTCTCTCCCTTTTCTCACTTGTCTCTCTCTCCCTTTTCTCTCTTGTTCTCTCTCTCCCCCTTTCTCACTTGTGCTCTCTCCCTTTCTCACTTTGTGCGCTCTCTCCCTTTCTCACTTGCGCTCTCTCCCTTTTCTCACTTGGGCTCCTAGCTCTCCCCTTTCTCACTTGGGCTCTCTCCCCCTTTCTCACTTGGGCTCTCTCCCCTTTTCTCAACGTGGGCTCTCTCCCCTTTATCTCTCACTTGCCTCTCCCCTTTTCTCACTTGGGCTCTCCTCCCCCTTTTCTCCCTTTGGCTCTTCTCCTTTTCTCACTTGGGCTCTATCCCCTTTTCTCACTTGGGCTCTCTCCCCTTTCTCACTTGGGGCTCTCTCCCCTTTTCCTCACTTGGGCTCTCTCCCTGTTCCCACGCGGTGCTCTCGTCCCCTTTTCTCACGCGGGCTCTCCTCCCCTTTTCTCTCTCACCAGCGGGCTCTCTCCCCGTTCTCTCTCACCGGGCTCTCTCCCCCTTTTCTCCTCTCTCACGCGGGCCCTCCGCCCTTTTCTTCTCTCTCACACGCGGGCCCTCTCCCTTGTCTCTCTCACGCGGGCTCTCTCTCCCTTTCTCTCTCACCGGGCTCTCTCCCCTTTTCTCGCTCACACGCGGTGCTCTCTCACCTTTTCTTCTCACACGCGGGCTCTCTCCCGCTTTTTCTCTCTCACGGGGCTTTCTCTCCTCCCCTTTTCTCTCTCACGCGGGCTCTCTCCCCATTTTCTCTCTCACGCGGGCTCTCTCCCCCTTTTCTCTCTCACCTGGGCTCCTCTCCCCTTTTCTCTCTCACCGGGTGCTCTCTCCCCTTTTCTCTCTCCCGCGGTCTCTCTCCCTCCCCGTTTCTCTCTCACGCGGCTCTCTCCCCTTTTCTCTCTCACGGCGGCTCTCTCCCTTTTCTCTCTCACGCGGGCTCTCTCCCTTTTCTCTCTCACGCGGGCTCTCTCCCCTTTTCTCTCTCACGCGGGCTCCCTCTCCCCTTTTCTCTCTCACGCGGGCTCTCTCCCCTTTTCCCTCTCTCACGCGGGGCTCTCTCCCCTTTTTCTCTCTCACCGCGGGCTCCTCTACTCCCTTTCTCTCTTCACGCGGGCTCTCTCCCCCCTTTTCACTCTCCCGCGGGCTCTCTCCCCTTTTTCTCTCTCACCGGGCTCTCTCTCTCCCCTTTCTCTCTCAACGCGAGGAAGTAGCTCTCTCCCTTTTCTCTCTCACGCGGCTCTCTCCCCTTTTCTGCTCTCACGCGGCTCTCTCCCCTTTTCTCTCATCACAGCACAGGCTCTCCCAACCCTTTTCTCGCTCACCACGCGGAGCTACACCACCCATCCCCACTTTATCCACATCTCGCTCAACGGCGGGCTCTCTCCCTTTCTTCTCTCACGCCGGGCCTCTCTCCCTTTTTCTTCTCTCTCACAGCGGGCTCTCTCCCCTTTTCCTCTCTCACGCGGGCTCTCTCCCTTTCTCTCTCACCGGGCCTCTCTCCCTTTTCTTCTTCACGCGGCTCTCTCCGCATTTTCTCTCTCACGCGGGCTCTCTCCCTTTCTCTCTCAACGGTGCTCTCTCCCTTTTCTCTCATCACGGCGGGCTCTCTGCCCCTTTTCTCTCCTCCCGCGGGCTCTCTCTCTCCCCCTTTTCCTCTCTCACGCTTTCTCTCTCCCCTTTTCTCTCTCCCCGGGCTCTCTCCCCTTTTCTCTCTCACGCGGGCTCTCTCCACTTTTCTCATCTCACCGCGGGCTCTCTCCCCTTTTCTCTCACGGCGGGCTCTCTCCCTCTCTCCCTTTTCTCTCTCACGCGGGCTCTCTCTCGCCGTTTTACTCTCTCAGACGCGGGCTCTCTCCCCTTTTCTCTCTCACGCTGGCTTCTCTCCCTTTTCCTCTCTCAACGCGGGGTCTCTCTCCCCTTTCTCCTCACGCGGGCTCTCTCCTCCCCTTTCTCGCTTCACGCGTCTCTCTCCCCTTTTCTCTCTCACCGGGCTCTCTACCCTTATTCTCTCTCACGCGGGCTCTCTCCCCTTTTCTCACTCTCACTCGGGCTCTCTCCCCCCTTTTCTCTCTCACAGCGGGCTCTCTCCCCTTTTCTCTCTCACGCGGGCTCTCTCCCCTTTTCTCTCTCACCGGGCTCTCTCCCTCCCTCTTTTCTCTCTCACGCGGCTCTCATCCTCTCACAACCCTTTCTCTCTCACCCGCGGCTCTCTCCCCTTTTTCCTCTCTCTACGCGGGCTCCTCTCCCCTTTTCTCTCTCACTGAGGGTCTCTCTCCCCCTTTTCTCTCTCACGCGGGCTCTCTCCTCTCTCTCCCCTTTTTCGTCTCTCCACACGCGGGCTCCTCTCCCCCCTTTCTCTCTCACGCGGCTCTCTCCCCTTTTCTCTCTCACGCGGCTCTCTCCCCTTTGCTCTCATCACTCGGGCTCTCTCCCCTTTTCCTCTCTCTACGCGGCTTCTCTCCCCTTTTCTCTCTCCGCGGGCCTCCTCCCCTTTTTCTCTCGTCACGCGGCTCTGCTCCCCTTTTCTCTCTCGACGCGGGCTCTCTCCCCTTTTCTCTCCGCACCGGGCTCTCTCCCCTTTTCTCTTCCTCCGCGGGCTCTCTCCCCTTTTCCTCTCTCACGCGGGCTCTCTCCCCTTTTCTCTCTCACTGCGGCTCTCTCCTCTTCTTCCCCTTTGCTCTCTCACGAACGGCTCTCTCCCCTTTTCTCTCCACTCGGGCTCCTCTCCTCCCCTTTCTCTCTCACGCGGGCTCTCTCCCTTTTCTCTCTTCACGCGGCTCTCTCCCCTTTTCTCTCTCACAGGGCTCTCCCCCTTTCTCTCTCACGCGGGCTCTCTCCGCTTTTCTCTCTCACGCGGGCTCTCTTCCCCTTTTTTCTCTCTCTCTCACGCGGGCTCTCTCCTCTCTCCCCCTTTTCTCTCTCACGCGGCGCTCTCTCTCTCCTCTCCCCCTTTTCCTCTCTCACGCTGGCTCCCCTCCCCTTTTCTCTCTCACTCGGGCTTCTCTCCCCTTTTCTCTCCTCACGCGACGGGCCTCTCGCTCCCCTTTTCTTTCTCTCTCACTCGGGGCTCTATCCCCTTTTCCTCCTCTTCTCACGCGGGCTCCTCTCCCCTTTTCTCTCTCAACGCGGGCCCTTCTCCCCCTTCTCCCCCTTTTCCCTCTCCCTCACGCGGGCTCTCTCCCCCTTTTCATCTCTCACGTTCGGGGCTCTCTCCCCTTTTCCTCTCTCACGCGGGCTCGCTCCCCTTTTCTCTCTCACGCGTCCTCTCTCCTCCCTTGGTTCTCCTCTAAAACGCGGGCTCTCTCCCCCTTTTCTCTCTCACGCGGCTCTCCTCCCCTTTTCTCTCTCACGCGGGCTCTCTCCAACTTTTTCCTCTCTTCACGCGGGCTCTGCCCCTTTTCTCTCTCACGGCGGGCTCTCTCCCCTTTCTCTCTCACGGCGGGCTTCTCTCCCCTTTTCTCTCTCACGCGGGCTCTCTTCCCCTTTTTCCTCTCTCACGCGGGCACTCTCTCCAAGTCCTCCCTTTTCTCTCTTCACGCGGGCTCTCTCTCTCCCCCTTTTCTCTCTCACGCGGCTCTCTCCCCTTTTCTCTCTCAACGCCGGGCTCCTCCTCTCCTCTCCCTTTTCTCCTCTCACGCGGGCTCTCTCCCCTTTTCTTTCTCTCTCATCCGCGGGCTCTATCCCCTTTTCTCTCTCACGCGGGCTCTCTCCCCCCTTTTCTCTCTCACAGCGGGCTCTCTCCCTTTTCCTCTCTCACGCGGGCTCTCTCCCCGTTTCGCTCTCACTCCGGGCGCTCTCCCTGTTTCTCTCTCACGCGGGGCTCTCTCCCCTTTTCTCTCTCCACGCGGGCTCTCTCCCCTTTTCTCTCTCACGTACGGCTGGCTCTCTCCCTCTCTCCCTTTTCTCTCATTCACGCGGCTCTCTCCTCTCTCCTCTCACCCTTTTCTCTCTCCGCGGCTCTCTCCCCTTTTCTCTCTCACGCGGGCTCTCTCCCATTTTCGCTCTCACGCGGGCTCTCGCTCCCCTTGTTCTCTCTCACGCGGGCTCTCGCCCCTTTTTCTGCTCTCACGCGGGCTCTCATCCATCCCCTTTTCTCTCTCACCGGGCTCTCTCCCCTTTTCTCTCTCACGCACACTCGGGCTCTCTCCTCTCCCCTTTCTCTCTCACGCTGGCTCTTCACCCTTTTTTCTCTCACGCGGGCTCTTCTCCCTTTCTTTCTCTATCACTTGTGTTTGCCTTTCTTTCTCCCCCTTTTCTCTCTATTACGCGTGCTCTCTGTTCCATTTTCCTCTCTATTACGCGTGCTATTTCTCTCCCTCCCCTTTTCTCTCTTGTCTTTTGCTCTCTGTGCTTCTCTCTTCCCTTTTCTCCTCTTGTGCTTGTGCTCTCCTCTCTCCCCTTTTCTCTCTTGTGGCTTGTGCTCTCTCCCCCTTTTCTCTCTTGTGTTGTGCTCTCTCCCCTTTTCTCTCTTGTGCTTGTGCTCTCTCCACTCCCGCTTTTCTCCTTGTTCTTGTGCTCCCTCTCCCTTTTCTCGTCTCTTGTGCTCAGTGCTCTCCTCCCCTTTTCTCTCTCACCGGGCTCCTCCCCTTTTCTCTCTCACGCGGGCTCTCTCCCTTTCTCTCTCTCACTCCCGCGGGCTCTCTCCCCTCCCCCTTTTCTCTCTCACACGCGACGCTCTCCTCCCTTTTCTCTCTCACGCGGGCTCTCTCCCCTTTTCTCTCTCCACGCTGGCTCTCTCCCCTTTCTCTCTTCACGCGGCTCTCATCCCCTTGTCTCTCTCACGCGGGCTCTCTTTCTCTCCTCCCCTTTTCTCTCTCAAAGCCGGCTCTTCCCCTTTCTCTCTCCGCGGGCTCTCTCCCCTTTTCCCTTCTCACGCGGCTCTCCCCCTTTTCGTCTCTCAGCGGGCTCTCTCCCCTTTTCCCTCTCACGCGGGCTCTCTTCCCCTTTTCTCTCTCACGCGTGCTCTCTCCCTCTCCTCATCCCCTTTTCTCTCTTTCAACGCCTTGCTTTCTCCCCTTTTCTCTCTATACTCTTCTACTGCCTCGTCTCTCCCTGCCCCCTCCCCTTTTCCCTCTAATCACTTGTGCTTTCTCCCGTTTCTCTCTATTAACGGTGCTCTCTTTCCATTTTCTCTCTCACGTGTGTTGGGGGGTTGGGGGGGCCCCCCTTTTTTTTTTTTCCTCCCCTTTTCTCTCTTGTGCTTGTGCCTCTCTCCCCTTTTCTCTCTTGTGCTTTTGCTCTCTCCCCTTTTCTCTCTTGTGCTGTGCTTCCTCCCTCTCCGCCTTTTCTCTCTGTGCTTGTAGCTCCTCTCCCCTTTTCTCTCTTGTGCCTTGTGCTCTCCTCCCCTTTCTCTCTCGTGCTTGGCTCTCCTCCCCTTTTTCTCCTCCGTGCTTGTGCTCTCTCCTCTCCCCCTTTTCCTCTCGTGCTTGTGCTCTCTCCCATTTTCTCTCTCTGCTTGTGCTCTCATCCCCTTTTCTCTCTCTTGCTTGTGTCTCATCTCCCCTTTTCTTCTCGTCTCGTGCTTGTGCTCTCTTGTGCGCTCATGAGCTTTTTTCTCTCTCCTCTTGCACAGCTTTCTCTCTCTCTTTTTCCTAGGGGTGCTCTCTTTTCTTTTCACTTCTTTTTTTTTCTCTTAAGGTTCTCATTTTCTCTTGCAGGTGCTCTCATCTTTTTTCTCTTGGGGATGCTCTTTTTTTTTCCTCACGGTTTTTCTTTTTTTTTTTTTATCTTGTGCACTCTCTCTTTTCTCTCTCACACAAGCTCTTGCACTCTATGCCTCTTCCTTTCTCTCTTATGCAGTCTTCCCTCTCATCTCCTCTTGTGCATCTTCTCTTACTCATGCACTTTTTTTCCTCTGCCACTCTTTCTCCTCTCTTCCTTGTTCTTTCTTTCTTTTACTACTTTATATCTTACAATTAGAGGTTTTTCTTTCGCTTATCGGGTTCTGAATAATGTTTAGTCCCTTCTCGGTGCCTCATTTTCTGGATGAGCATCAATAATGGCTGTGGATAGCAGTTCCTCAGGATCGGTGGTTGGTTATTTTAGTAGTGACAACCTGTCGCTAGGCCACTCCAGAGCCCTATATTACATTATAGCCCAATCTTACAAATTATAGAAAGTAAACAATTGCAGTTTGCAAACTCAGATTTCTTGTACTCCAATTTCTGACGCTGTAACGTGTAAAATAGTCAATTTGGGGTGAGAGGCTCATTCTCTTTCATGCTTTTGATCCATATTCCGAGTCCGGGTCCGCTATAATTTAATGAATTTTTACAAGTCCTTACATCAAAGACCTGTAATCATGGAATTTTCTTCCAGTTAGCAAGATGGAGTGCGATGCTCGGCTTCGCCAAAAAACTCAGCCTTGCTCAGACGCACAGAAGTCTCTGGTGATAGAGACCACAAAGGAGAATGCCTGGTAGCGTGCGTTTCATTGACTTTGTGTTTTCTCCTCAATTAAAGACACCCAACTTACAGACTCCCTTTATTTACAGACGACCGTCTGCCCATGTGACCTCTGGTGAAGCTCTCTGGATGCTATTACTATCTCCCAGCCTTTGCAATGATAAGCTGTAAAAGGGTCTGTAAAAGAAAAAAAAAAAAACAAAAAAAAGCAAAAGAAGCCTGCCCAGCCTGCCCCCAGTAGTATACAGCCTGCCCCCTTAGGTATACAGCCTGCCCAGCACTAACAAAAAAAAGAATAAACTTATATACTCACCCTCCGGTGGCCCCGATGTCCGCGCTGCTCACCCGATGTCCGCGCGGGTCCTCATCTGTCTTCTATCTTCCTCTGTTTTCTGTCTTCTATCTTCCTCTGTCTTCTGTCTTCCGCAGGGCGCCGCCATGTTTCCCGGGCCGCTGCTGATGTCATACTATGCGACGGCCGGAGAAGAACATGGCGGCTCCATGCGGAAGACAGAAGCAGAGGAAGATAGAAGACAGAAGAGGACCCGCGCGGACATCTGGTGAGCAGCGCGGACATCGGGGCCACTGGAGGGTGAGTATATAAGTTTTTGGGGTTTTTTTAAGTGCTGAGTTGAGGATTTTCAGCACATTTTTTGTGCTGAAAAACTCGGCTTATACACGAGTATATACGGTACATGGTGTACAGTTTGCTTTGTTAGTAGGCTGAAGGACCTGTAGGATGTCACTCTGGTCACATGTTATTAATGTGTAATCGTACGGACGGCACTCCAATAGCGTGGTGCACGTGGACAAGCGACTGAACGCTAAATGAATCCAAGACAGAAACGGCACACACAGGGTCTTCTTGCTGGAAAAGAATTTATTTGCACAAAATCATGTACAATATTACAAAACGCATTTCGGCTTACAGCAAAGCCTTTGTTATTATTATTATTTGTCAACTGAATAGTCAACTAACAACAAAACAGAAATTAAATAGAAAAACATTGTGTCTCCTACTATTGACGTCATACCACCGGCAATTTGAAGTCGAGGTGTGATGCTGTCACAGAGTTTAGCAACTGAAGAAAATAACATTCATTTCTGACTTCTTTTCTATAATCTATAATAATTGGGTGAAGTAATTCATTACATCTGATGGTAGACTTGTGTTTCCCAAATCTTTCACGGACCTGTTGTATCGTTTCCCCAATGTAAAGTAAGCCACATGGGAATTTAATCAAGTATATGACATTGGTTGATTCACAAGTGAAAAAGCCATTCACTTTAAAGGGACGTCCAGAATAGGGATGATAAAAAGTATCCCCTCGAATAATGTTAGTACATTGGGAGCAATTCAGACATGGTTAAGTACTGTTTCTTCTACTGGCTAAGAAAGTTTGGCGTGGATTTTTAAGGGAGCTACCAAGATCTGCCTTGACCAGTTTGTCACGTGAATTGGGAGCTTTGTTATTACAAATCAATGGCGGATTTTAGAATTCTACGATTCCAGGGTAAGATGTCTAAAGCAATTTCCAGTGTTTTCTGACTATATTGTCCATGCAACACCCTCGCCGATGCAATGGCGAGGTAGGGCTTGCGAATAAGCCCCATAACATGTCACCACATCACACAGGGGACATTGCAGTGGTTAATCCTGCCTGGCAAGGCAGAAGTTAAATCTGTATATGATGTACAAGTCCAGTATCCAATGATATGTGTTACATCCTGTCTTTGTGAACTGAGAGGTAATTGGAGGAGCAGCCACCACCTGACCAAAGGGAGGTAATAAAATCCCCTGGCCAGGAATGTTCTAGAGAAGTCTCTCTCAGGAGAGCAGTCTCTCCCAGAAGGGAGAAGAGACCGGTCCTAATCAGGCCCTCTGGGTCTGCAGGACGCATGCAGAGAGTAGTTAGCTGAGCAGCAGCTCAGAGTCTCTAGCACACCGGACCAGTGCAGGAAGAGCCTAGCCCCTGCCTGAAGTGGAGAATAAGACTAGAGTTAGTGTAGTGAGGAAAGGGGTATCATCCTACCTTCAAGGGTGATACCTGAAGAGATCCAGGACCGAGCTGAAGCATCCTCTAAGGACACAGCTGCCTCCCAGCCTGCTCTTACATCCAGGCTGGTGACCTACATCCTGTGGCTCCCTCCAAATACCTCTCCAGTACTCCACCATCTTGTTAAAGGCACGTTTGCTGCAATTCCTGCGGTTCAAATAAAGAACTGTAAGTTGTTTTCTTCAACTTCTGTCTCCGTCTGGTCCCTGCTAATACAGCTGCCTTCATCACCGGGCACCCTGTCCATCACCCAGAGACTCACACTCGGGACATTAAAGGGTTGCCCCAGGGAGATCCGCTATAGCAGCCGCTCCCTCATCATTTCTTGCCAACACCACCCTGCTGGAGACCTGCCAGGCTGTAGGACAGCCCTCCGGTTCCCCCCGTACCAAGCACCGTGACAATAGCGTGCTTAGGCCGCAACCGCCAGCCACTCCGGTACCGCGGGCCCCGGCTGTCTCCAGGCCGCACCTCAAGGGCTAGGCCCCGGTGGGGGATGTTGCAAGTGGCGTCACGAACAGGATTGATACTTCTGTGCCTTATTACGGCATTAAAGACTTTCCTTTATTAAAAAGACTGTGCTGCCTAACCCTGCTGCCATCCGGGTTTAGGCCCAAGTGCTTGTGTGTTTCTGGAATGAACTGTGTTATACTGCTGCCACGTGCTGTCGAGCGCCGCTCCAGCACTCCAGAGGTTAATCCTGGCAAGAACTGTACCAGCTCTGCTACATCCGGCGCTGCCGTGCCTGAAGATTTTTACCTCAGAAACTGTGGCGCAGCAAATAATTCAAGCCCGCCAAAACCTTCACTGGCGGGAAACCCAGATGACGCATCAAGCTCCACCCACGCGCGAGGGGCGCGAACCCCGCCTCCTGTGGCGCAGGAAAAATTAGAGCCCGCCACAGCTCTTGGCGGGAAGGACTTGGACTCCTCCCACTGGCTAGAGGCGGACTTCTTGCCCTGCCTCAGAGAAGCGCCAGAACTTGAGTGGATTTTGGACAGTGAGGACAACACCATGTGGGGTCCTCCGCCCTTCCCTCCTGTGGAGCGTCCTGAATTCTATGAGGTACTAGAGACTATGGTGGTGGTCTCTCCGCAGCCGGTCCGGAGACCCTCCGCTGGACATCGGCTGCACCGAGGATTGACTTGGGCCTTCGTCACCAGGACGTGTTATCAAACGGTGACGCAGTACCAAGTCCCACCCGGGCGGTTCCTCATACCTATCCCGGTTACCATCCCGGTACCGCAGGCCCACGTGGAGGCGCCACGTGGAGAAGCCCCGACCCCTGTCGAGCCAACGCCTGGGCCTACTGTGGCTGTGCCACCTGCTCCGAGGCCTACCATTCCTGCTGTTCGGCCTGCTAGCCCTGCTGTGACGGTTCCTGATCCTCCGGCTGCTCCTGCTCCTGTTCCGGCACCTGCCCGACCATCACGGAGATCCGAGCCTGCACCGGAGCCCCGAGCCCCAGCACCGGCACCTCCGCAGCCTCGAGGCCGAGGTGAGGCCGCCCGCCAGCGACTCCGGGACGCTGTCTCGGAGCAGCGACGCCGCGAGAAGGAGGCCCAACGCTACATGGCCGGCCGGTCTACAGCTGGAGCCTGGGTGGAGAAGAACCGCACCACCGGCATGGTCCGGTTCTTCGATAAGCAGCGTGGCTATGGCTTCGCCACCCAGGACTACACCGGACGGGAAGTATTTATACCCCGCCGGTCCGTCAAGAGGCCTGATCTGCCGGAGAGCCAGCACAACCTGAAGCCAGGCGAGTGCATTGAATTCTCCCAGCAAGAGGGGCCCCGAGGACCTTGGGCGGCTGGTGTGATCCGGATCCCCGACTCCGATGAGGACCGCTACTTCCCGCACGACGACTGGTATGAGGACGACGAGTGGCCGGAGTCTCCGAACACTTCTTCTTCCTCGGCTGCGAGTCCCCGGGCGGTGACCCACGTGAATGCCCCATCCACGGTAATCGTGAGTACGGGTCCCATTGCCATCCATGGGCCGGGCATGATCCAGGGCGCCACCCCCACCGTCTCCCCTGCCGGGAGCGTTGCCAGGTCCCGCGGCTCTTCTGTGGGAGAAGACATCCCGGCTAGCGAACCTTGTCCGGAGGTTCCATCTAGGCCCACATCTCCCCTTGCCGGTTACCAATGGGGTGATGACCCGGCCCCGGAAGAACCGGAGCTGGAAGGAGCGGCGGCGCGGCCGCCAGGCCCTGTTTATTTCTTCCTGGACCCCTCCGTGGTCCCTGGCTCAGTTGAGCCCCCGGCTGGAACAGCCGACACCCCGGGCGACAGCGCTCCTCCCCCTGAAGGTCCGGAGGATGTTGCTGCACCTGCAGTACCCGCTACTGCCACCGGGTGTCCCCAGCCGGCACCTACTCCCGCTGAGGACGCACAGGATTCCCTATTGCCTTTGGATCCTGTCCCTGCTGAACCCAGCGAAGGTGCATCTGACTAACCCCTGAAGGGCTGTAGCCCTCTCCAGGTACTTTGTCCATTGTAAATATTTATTTCTGTCCTTACCCTGTAGAGCCAGAAACTGTCCTGAGACTCTTACCCTTATTTATCTCAGTCAAGAGATTATACACTGTCATGTCCTATGATAGCACCCTTCCTCTGCTATAGCAGAGATTTCTTCAAAGGACTCTGTCCCTCTCCAAATAGAGGAGACCCTTTGCTTCTTCATTGCACTTTTCCCCCACCTCAAGGGCTGTACCCAGAAGATGGACTTTGTCAGTAGAGACCTTCTGTGAGACTTTTGCCAGATACTACCAGGAAAAGTTGCTATGTATATTGATTATCATTTTGCACTTAATGCCTTCCTTTTTAGGTATGGACATTCTGCTTGCACTTTTTATGCCTTTTCTTTGCAGGAAAAGAGACATTTGCTACCGTGCTACCCTGAGTAGCCTATCTATCTGTAACGTTATGTTATAAGATGTGTACCCATTGGGCTGCTAAGCCAATGTGATTTTGCTAAATGTTTGCACACTGTCATATATGCCAGTAGTCTGCATTAACCCTTTCATAGGCTTTTCAGGTTGTAGTGTGGCTGTGTCGGACCGTCTTTTATGTAAAACACTGACCGCTACCTGATCCCTCAAACTGAGGTTTGCACATGGGGGTAGTCCGTAAACTGCGGGTCTTACGGGGACCGGGGGTGTTACACAGTTAGCACCTGGATGCCACCCATACATGGGTAAGGATGCCAGTCAGGAGGTACTCGTGTCACATATGCCAATGTAATGCATATATACACATTATATAATTGCCGCCAGGGAAGAAGCGTTGATACAACAAATATACAGGCCTTGGTGCAAGGAGTGGATTACAGGACATGACACCACACCTTTCCTACTGTACAGTTCGGTTTAATGGCGTCAGCGACCAACTGTCATACAGCTACAAGTTTTGTCTTAGTCCGACACCAACCCAGGTGCCTGTCTCCAGGACCATGGGCGGTTTGTCCCTACACCTCACATAGCCTGCACTTCCCAGAAGTGCCTTTAGCCCCCTCTGTGCCCCAAAACAACTGTAGTCGAGCCGAGGGCGGCTCTTTCAATTGCCCCCGGGGTATGCAACACCCTCGCCGATGCAATGGCGAGGTAGGGTTTGCGAATAAGCCCCATAACATGTCACCACATCAAAGGGGGACATTGCAGTGGTTAATCCTGCCTGGCTAGGCAGAAGTTAAATCTGTATATGATGTACAAGTCCAGTATCCAATGATATGTGTTACATCCTGTCCTTTGTGAGCTGAGATGTGATTGGAGGAGCAGCCACCACCTGACCAAAGGGAGGTAATAAAACCCCTGGCCAGGAATGTTCTGGAGATTATTCTAGTATGGAATCCTAGAGATCAGTGAGTGAGTGAGCAATCTCTGTCTAGCCCATACCAGAGCAGGAAGAGCCTAGCCCCTGCCTCTGAAGAGTGGAGCATTAGATTAGAGTTAGTGTAGTGAGGAAAAGGGGTATCATCTTACCTTTAAAGGTGATACCTGAAGCCATACAGGACAAGCTGAAGCTTCCTACCAGGACACAGCTGCCTCCCAGCCTGCCCTATACATCCAGGCTGGTGAACTATCTCCTGAGGCTCCCTCCAACTCACATCTCAGCACTCCATCTACCTGTTAAAGGCACGTTGCTGCGGTTCCTGCCGGTTCAAATAAAGAACTGTAAGTTGTTTTCTTCAACTTCTGTCTCCGTCTGGTCCCTGCTAATACGGCTGCCTTCATCACCGGCACCCTGTCCATCACCCAGAGACTCACACTCGGGACATTAAGGGGTTGCCCCAGGGAGATCCGCTATAGCAGCCTCTCCCTCATCATTTCTTGCCAACACCACCCTGCTGGAGACCTGCCAGGCTGTAGGACAGCCCTCCGGTTCCCCCGTACCAAGCACCGTGACAATAGCGTGCTTAGGGGCCGCACCGCCAGCCACTCCGGTACCCCGCGGGCCCCTGTCTTTTTCCAGACCGCACCTCAAGGGCTAGGCCCCCCGGTGGGGGAAGGAAACCTACCATTTCAAATGGTAGGTGTAAGCTGTAAACACCGAGCACCAGCTCAGGGTGAGCTGGTGCCGGTGCTAAGTTTCGTTAGTGTTAAAACCGCGGTATCGCGGTTTTAACACTTTTTAAACTTTACAGCAGAAACTGCTTCGGCGATCGTGCGCGCGCCTACATAGGAAATGCTGCAGGCGTTGCGCGCGCACGGTCGCGCGCAGCGCCGAAGCAGCTTCTGCTATAAAGTTTAAAAAGTGTTAAAACCGCGATACCGCGGTTTATAACACTAACGAAACTAAGCACCGGCACCAGCTCACCCTGAGCTGGTGCTCGGTGTTTACAGCTTACCCCTACCATTTGAAATGGTAGGTTTCCTTTAAGATTCAGAGGGTGGAACTGATGGGAAAAGACCACCCTATTTTTTGAAGCATTCCTGGAAGAAGTTTGAGATATTACTGAAGTTAAACGTGCTTCCTTGAGTACACAACAGGGGTATTCTTGCTGTCTAAACCTGGTTTCCATTTCATCCAATCTAGTCTCAAGGACCGATTCATTAGACACAATCCTCCTTATCCTCTTAAACTGCGATTTAGGAATGGCCTTTTTTGTTGCCTGAGGATCCTTTATGGGGCACAATTACATACAATTACATACCCGGTCACTGGAGATCACAGAAAGTACATTGTCTGATTACCGTTATTTCTGGACTATAAGACGCACTTTTTAGCAAGAAAAAATCTTGCTAAAAAGTGCCTGCATCTTATAGACCGGAGGTCAGGACTATCCAGCACTGCCAGACCCTCCTGACCCTGTAATGGAGATCAGGTGATGCCCTGATACAAAGCTGCACCCAATCTCCCAGAGAGGAGCCTCCATACTGCTCTCTTCCTATAGGTACAGGACCTGTGGTGATGTAGCAAAGCTGTGTGTGTTTAGCTGAGCTGTGTGTGTATGTGGATGGATGATGCAGAGCTGAGTGTGTAACTATGGATGATGCAGAGCTGTCTGTGTAAATGTATGACTGTGTGTGCTGTGCTTTAGTACGACCAACAGGGATATTTTAATTGGTGTAAAATATATTGTTCCTTTTTTTGGAAGCCTAAGTTTGGGGTGCGTCCTATAGTAAGAAGTCCGAAAAATACGGTATAATGCACCATGCGGTGATTCCCTAAGATCATGCTCCCAAAATCATGAATGTGACGCTTCCCCGCTCAGGTCCAACAGAGTTCAACATCTTTGTATTGGTGCATCTTAGGGCCAGGGCTTGCGACACAATTTAAAACTTACCGCACTCAGTCCGAATCAGTCAGACAGTGTGACGGCATGCCCCCTAATTTGTGTTGCACGGAAGCCAGCGCAGCTGCGCCACAAAAAAGGTTGTGTGCGCCACAATCCCAGCAAATACCAGGCCCAGCCGTTTTAGCCCTGAAAATGGTGCACAGTCTTACAAAAGTGTGGTTGCGACCTTTAGTAAATGAGCCCCTATATGTCTGTAGTTGAATATAAGCAGACAGTCCCTAAAGAGGCAGAGCAATGATTTGAAGAGATACAGAGCTGTCAGTCACAATAATAGGATGTGATTTACTGCCAGCCTGAGAGAGAGAAGAGTCACAAACATCAGTCAGAATGCTAATTTGCATATCAGAAAAATGTCTGTAATTAAGGTTCAGTGCCCCACTGTAACCCTTTATCAGCAGGCATTGTTAGTCAGGTTGGCCAAAATCTGTTGACAGGTCCTCTTTAAGGGATTAACTTTATACTGTAGTGACATTTATACCCAATAAGCAAATGTACACTATCATACATTCTGACACAGATTTACTTGCACACTTACATGCACACACAGTCTAGCATATCCTAACCTGTCTCCAAGGATATCATTCAAAGAAGGGGGACATGCTGATCAATCTTGGCAGTGCTTCCTCCCCCAACCCTCTTCTTTCTGCTCTGTCAGCTGCAGTAAGCTGGGGCTGAGCTTTTTAAAGAGGACTCAGTAGAGTCCACAGTACTCACTGCTATCTCCTGTACAGCTAAGAGTAGAGAAGCCTATGTTCAGCTTCCTTGTCATGAAATCCTTGAGGATCGTGATGTGCAGAAGAGTCTGTGCGATCTATGCAGGAGGGCTGCTTTAAGTGAAAGCTGAGCCTCTGCATTAAAGGGAACCTGTCACCAGGAGACCTCGATTTTAGCCCTTCACACTTCCCCATAGAGTTGATGAAGCAGTGCCGGCCGCAAGTTCCCCGAATTCATCTGCGCATGCGCCACACTACCTAGGGCGGGGACCTTGCGGCCGGCACTGCTTCATCTGCGCATGTCTGTGCGCACAGCACAAGCGATGCTGACTGGCAGGCGCAAGAATGCCAGACGCGGTCAGCGAGAGTTGCGGCAAGCAGGCGGGACGTGAGTAGGTGACGTCAACAGTAGGGCCGAGCAAGGGGGTGTTCAAATGAAGACGAAGGGCGGATGAGGGGCGGTAATATTGATTTGAAAATGAGACACTGAGGAGACGTTTCCCGAGGGGGGGGGGGATATACTCCTCTTCAACCCCGCCCATTTGGCGACTGGAGTAGTCACACTGCACAGGTCTTTCAAAGGTAAAATATAAGTTATCTTTTTCTCTGTAAAGCCGATTCTTGTGATAAAAGATGTTTAGCAGTGTACATGCAATGCTCTATGGGGAAGTGTGGGGGGCTTAAAATCAAGGTCTCCTGGTGACAGGTTCCCTTTAACAGAAAAAATTACTGCAGCACCTATTCACCTGGTCACCCACCTCTTCACCCAGCTGTCACCCGCCCCTGTGACAAGTATGGAGGTGCTAATTGTCTCCATTGTAACCCTGGGGTACAGTGAAGGACCCCAGGGCTGCCTTGTCTAACCTGCTGGGACGGACACATATAGTGTTAATATCCCAAACTAGGGGCGTAACTAGGAGAGGCTGGGCCCCATAGCGGATTTCTGCATGGGGCCCCCCTTCAAAAATACATACATATTTGTACCAATATGATTATAAAATCACATGCATTTACACAGTCATATATACACACATTTACCGTATATATTCGAGTATAAGCCGACCCGAGTATAAGCCGGGACCCCTAATTTTACCACCAAAAACTGGGAAACCTATTGACTCGAGTATAAGCCGAGGGTGGGAAATGCATTGGTCACAGAACCAGCCAAATACATAGCTAGCCAGCCCCCTATAATATACAGCTTGCCCCCAGTAGTATACAGCCAGCCCAGCCTGCCCCCAGTAGTATACAGCCACCCCAGCCTGCCGCCAGTAGTATACAGCCACCCCAGCCTGCCCCCAGTAGTATACAGCCACCCCAGCCTGCCCCCAATAGTATACAGCCACCCCAGCCTGTCCCCAGTAGTATACAGCCAACCCAGCCTTCCCCCAATAGTATACAGCCACCCCAGCCTGCCCCCAGTAGTATACAGCCACCTCAGCCTGCCCCCC
This sequence comes from Engystomops pustulosus, assembly GCA_019512145.1. Taxonomy (NCBI): domain Eukaryota; kingdom Metazoa; phylum Chordata; class Amphibia; order Anura; family Leptodactylidae; genus Engystomops; species Engystomops pustulosus. The sequence continues at coordinate 128,183,663 of CM033646.1, forward strand.
AGTAGTATACAGCCACCCAGCCTGCCCCCCAGTAGTATACAGCCACCCCAGCCTGCCCCCAGTAGTATACAGCCACCCCAGCCTGCCCCCAGTGATATATGCCACCCAAGCCGCCCACAGTTAGTATACAGCATGCCCCCGAGTAGTATACAGCCACCCCAGCCTGCCCCCCAGTAGTATACAGCGTGCCCCCAGTAGTATACAGCATGCCCCCAGTAATATACAGCACTGCCCCCAGTAGTATACAGCACTGCCCCTAGTAGTATACAGTCAGCCCAGAATAAAAAAAAAAAAACTTATTTACCCTCCGGTGGCCCCGATGCGCAGCGCTGCTCCCCCGATGTCATCGCGGCTCCTCTTCTTGCTTCCGCGCCGTCTTCTGTCTTCTTTAACATCGCGTTGGGCGCCGCAACTGTTCTCTCCCGTGCGGCGCCTAGTATGACGTGCTGCTGCTGACGTCATACTAGGCTCGGCACGGGAGAAGAACAATGGCGGCGCCCAACGCAATGTTAAAGAAGACAGAAGAAGGCGCGGAAGCAAGAAGAGGAGCCGGGAAGCCAGAAAGGACGCACATTACCTCGGGGAGACAGCGCTTGGCGCATCGGGGCCACCAGAGGGTGAGTAAATAAGTTTTTTTTTTTGGGCCATTTTTAATTATTTTTTTACAGTATTGACTCGTGTATAAGCCGAGGGGAAGTTTTTCAGCACATTTTTTGTGCTGAAAAACTAGGCTTATACACGAGTATATATGGTATATATTATACACACACTGGTGCACATTTACTAAGCACAGTGCAGTGTGTACTATGTGCAGTGTCCTGTGTAGTGTGCAGGGGGTGTGAGATTCAGGATTTCTGGCGCACGTTCTTCATGAATCTGGTGCCCCCTGCACTGTCCTGACAGAATGCACCACAGAAAAGTCCGACAGAAAAGTGGCGCACAGCCCTAAGTAAATGTGCACCAGTGTGTGTATAATATATAAATGTGTGTATATATGACTGTGTAAATGCATGTGATTTTATAATCATGTCTGTACAAATATGTATATATTTTTGAAGGGGAAGGGGGGCCATGCAGAAATCACATACTTACAGGCATATATACCCACATACACATACATACAGGCATATATACCCACATACACATACATACAGGCATATATACATACATACAGGCAAAAATACATACATACAGGCATATATACACACATACACATACTTACAGGCATATATACATACATACAGGCATATATACACACATACACATACATACAGGCGTATATACACACATACACATACATACAGGTCTATATACACACATACACATAGATGCAGGCATATATACCCACATACACATATATACAGTCATATATACACATATATACATATAGATCACACAAAATACAGATTTACAAAAAGTTACTTGCTGTGTTGATTGGCCGGGCAGGGTATAGACGGCTGGCTTGGGCGGGAGTTTGGGGATCCGTAGCAACTATCGGCAGCTGTGTTGGGGTAGGGAGGATTCCGGATAGTTCTTTTGTTAGGCCGATGAGAGGGCGGGCCGCGGGCGGTTGTAATATCTGAAGAGCGCTGCCTGCACCATCGGCCGCGAGGGAGGGCATGATTCTGTTCCAGCAGCGGGAGAAGTTTGTGGGCGGGTGAGAGAGTGGGCTCGGTCCGTACAGGTGGGCGGGCATGATCAGCACAGCAGGCGGTGCCCCATTACAGTGTGGGGAGCGGGCGCCTGTTATTGTGCTGTATCGGTCATCAGAGAGAGAGGACCCGGGATAACGGCACTCAATGATAAATTCTCCGCCGTCCATCCCGGGCCCCTGAGACGTCCGGGCCCCGTAGCAACCGCTACGGCTGCTACGGCGGTTGTTACGCCACTGTCCCAAACACAATCAAAAGTGAAAAATACCACACAAACAGAACAGAATCATTACTGAACTCATATAGTTAACGACTTAAGAAAAAATTGTGCATCCAACCAAACAAAAAAAACCATAAATAGTGATCAAGTAGTCACATTTTCCTCTCGATGATACCAATAAAAATTACAACTTGTAAAAAACTGCTTAGAAGTTGGTAATAGAAAATCAAGAGATTTTTCTCTCCAAATGCGTTTTTGTTCTGTAGAACAAGTCAAACATAAAAAAGCTTTATAAATGGGATATCACCGTAACCGTAGTGACCCATAGAACATAAGTAATCTGTTATCTATGCTACTTAGTAAAAATCAATTGCAGAATAGATTTATTTTTTTGCAACCCCCCCCCCCCCAAAAAAAAAACTAATTAAGGTTAAATAACGGGGGAATTGCATTTGTTACCTACTATCTTAAGGGCTCAGCCAATGCAACATAGCACCTGAAATCTGTTCCAGCAAAATCGGCCAATAGATGCTACATAACAATGGACCTCTAACTTCTCTATTTGGAACTGTAGCCAGTCACTCTACATTGTAAACATTACCATATGCCATTCTTACTATTATGGGCTTTATAGAAACCTCAGCACCTCTCATATCCAGAAGATGACTTGGTATTGCTAGGCCTCAAGCAACTTTCTGTTTGTCAGACCACCCACAGCAGTGTGAAATTGCCCTTATATTGCGTCAGATTTATCACTGTGTCTGATAATGGACACAGGTTAGTCTAATGCACACATGATCATATACATGTGCTAGATGCTATTTCAGCAACTAGTACACATCCCCATTTACGTCTATGGTTTCATGCATATGGATTTCTTTTGGTGCAATTTTTGGTGCTATTAATGACAACAAAAAGCTTGTCTACCAACTTTTACACCCCTTTACAAATGTGGTTTGTGTGACGCTCATTTGTTTTTCTTACAGTGTGCCAAATACATTAAGGCTGTGCGCCAAAATATAAAACCACAAAACATTGCTAACATCAAGCAACAAAAAACACCTAGCGACAAAAATAATATATTGGAAGAATTTATCCCAGAATAGCATTTACTACAAAGAACATATGCCCCCTTGACAAAGTCCTGTTGGACGAAACAAGTGTCGGGGAGGTGCTGGACAGCGTCTCTCTCTATGTGCCTTATTACACCTTATTCATCAGGTATACTCTGCTATTGTATATCCTGTGTGCGTTCTATATATTTATTTATCTGTTCAGTTATTGTGACCGCATATAAGCCGGCAATGGACACATGACGCTGTACAAAGTGGTACAGTGCATATCATTCTGTATGATAGGGCATTTCCTATCTTTACGGCGCTGTGCACCATGTTTCATTGTGGAGAGGGGCGGGGGTGAGCAGTCGTGGTTGGGTGTTTATTTATTAATGTTAAGGTTGTGAATTATGCAATCAGTTCTATAGTCTTATGGAGGCACTGTTGAACGGGTTTTTTCAGACATGCATTTTTTTAACACGTGTGAAACTTGCAGCATGCTCTTTAAATGACAAACATGAACAAACCCTATACAATTCTATAGGGACAAAATCACCATCTGAGAGAAATGGACTTTGACATAAATTCAAATGCAATGCATTTTTAACTAATCAATTGCTGTAGAAAACATATACAATTTTTGTCATTTTTTTTACTGACGTGAAAAACGCAGTAAAACCGGTCAATAATGCACATGAAAAACAGACACATTGATCAAAATATGCCAGAAAACTGATGGAAAATCGTCAATTCTTTTTTTTTTTTTTAATTCTGCTGAAGCTCAGTTTCTGCAATGCTCCTGTGAATGGGTCATTAGTGTTTCCCTCAGTCCCATAGTTTTTCACACATAGGATTAGCATCTGATGTGACTGGTAATAAATATCAAATAGTGGACTACCAGGGGAGATGACAACCCTAATGTGACAGGCACAACTGAGTGGGCACAGTTATGGCACACCCTAGTGTATTGTCATGGATGTGGGGGTCTTACTTTAGTAGCCACTGATGGACCACTATAAGGACCACCGCTATCATATAACCACAACCTTTAGGGGTAAATGCAGCAATACTTTAGCAATGCTTTAGCACACGTTTTATGTGTTTTCCTATTTTTTGCAAATTGGGTAACTATGAATTGTTAACATTGCCTGTTGTTTTTTTATTGCCTTATATTTTCTTAAACTTTGTTCTGAGGTATATTTTGCAAAATATAATAATAAGTAAACCTTAAAAAAGGATAGGTACGTGTTCTCAATTTTAATTTCACGGTTCACGTTTTTTTTTTTTTTTGCGAACGTCACATGAACATTGCGCGGAAAGGGTTAATGTTCCTTTGCCCGCTTCAGGCATGGATTCCATGGGCTTCACGTCACGTTGCGTACGTTCGCTGTTGCTGTTGTTTTGCCCTCAGTTGAGATGGCACGTTACTATGAGTTTCCCTTGTGACGTCAGACGCAGGCCGGTTCTCCGTGTGTGAGTTGCTGGGCGGGGCTGACGCGGAGCCTGGAAAGTTTTACTAAGTAGTAGGATAGTTTTGGCGGCGGTAGGAGCCGGGTTTTCTCCATGAAGAAGAGGAAGGTAAGGCGGAGGCTGGCGGAGTGGCTGCACGGTGTGAATAGAGGGCAGGGGACAGGTACATGGGCAGAGCGGTGCGGTTATGGGGTGCTGCGGGCATACGAGGTCAGTATGGGCAGCGAGGTGGAAGGTGTAGGGAATCTTGTGTACATGGGGCTCAAGCTGACGGAACACGTTACAGTACAGAGAAGGGGATCACAGAGGAAGCATGGGGGACCAGTATCTAATATGGATGAGCTAGTGGGGACACTGCAGGGTTGTCTTATGGTGATAGGTGGGGAGGGGGTGAAAATATTGGAGCTCTCCAATGTAGTAGGGGATCACGTCACAGCGGTAGGGTGCCAGATGATGATGGGTGCAGTCCAGGGTTTGTCGGATAGTAAAAGTAGGGTGTCAGATGATAATGAAGGTAGTGGTTGTCAGATATTAATAGTTGGGTATCAAATAATAATGGATGCAGTGGAGGGGTTGTCAAATAGCAATAGTAGGGTGACGGATGGGGATGAAGGTAGTGGATGGGTTGTCAGATGATAGTAGGGTGTCAGATGGTTATGGAGGCAGTGAATAGGTTGTCAGATTATAATAGTAGGATAACAGATGATGATGAAGGGGTTGTCAGATAGTAATAGGGTGACCGATGACAGAGGTAGTGGAGGGGTTGTCAGATAGTAATAGTTGGTTATCAGATGATGATGGAGGTAGTGCAGAGGTTGTCGGATGATAGTAGAGTGTCATACTTTGGTGGAGGTAATGGATGTCAGATGGCAATAGTGGGGTATAAAATCATGATGGGGAATAGTGGATGGGTTGTTGGATGGTAAAATTGGGGTGTCGGATGATGATGGGTGCAGTGGAGGGGTTGTTGGATCATAATAGTTTGGTGTCAGATGATGATGGAGGGGTTGTCAGATAAAAATGGTGGGGTAGTAGATGTTAGTTTGTTGTCGAATATGGTGAAGAATGGTGATGTTGATGAATATGGGTTGTCATATAGTAATATCGGGATGTCAGATGATAATAATGGAGGCAGTGGATGGGGTTATCATATGATATTTGAGCATAAGTTGGGTCTTGGATAATATAAAGTAGTGGAGGACTTTTCTGTTGGTGTGGAGTCAGTCATTTTCTGTGTAAGGAGCCGGTGAGTGTGTAATGAGATTGGTGGACAGTCAGATGGTGATATCCAGTGGACTACTAGAGATTAGTGGGTTCAGTAGATTTGTTAGTTCTATGCCATGAGGATGTTGGCATAGGACAGTTATTGGACGTGGGTGGAGTGTAGTGACTAGTAGATGTCAGAAGAAGGCTTTCCAGGTGATTGGACGGTTGATGTCATTCCTGTGTTAAAGTATGAAGGGATCTTGGATGATAATTTAGTTACTAAACGAGCATTCAATATCTTTTGAGAGTGGCTCTGATGAACCTGGCGGATATAGGTGAGTCATGATGGCAGCAGTGGTCACTTGCCAGCGTGCTGTTATAGTCTGTAGTATCAGCATGTGGTGGAAACGCCATGAGGATGTGATTCAGTGCTGGACAGCAGTGTGGTACTGAAAAATGTATTTAGTTTGGATCAAAGAAGAAACATTCACTATATTGTGTGGTTGCTAATGGTCTTGCTTCACAAGTGAATAAAGAAATACTTTCCTGTCTCCACAAATCCATTGAGACTATATCTCTGGTTTAGTCTAAAGTGGTTGTCTAGGGTCATCTTTTTATTTTCTAGACACAGGACGTATTATTCCTAGTATTGTAGCGCTGTTCACTTCTTACTGTCTATAACAAATAAGTGATGAATAGTGAAGAAAGTCTCCTAATACAGTACCTATCCCTTCCTATAGTCAGTCAGGGTCTATCTTCGTTGCCTCCAAATTTACAAGAGGAGCAAGTGATATTCAGGACATAGTTTCTTAAGGAACAGAGAATGCATGTATAGCTGCCAGCATGAAAGCAAGTATTGTAGCCATCCCCTGATTTCCATTAGGATTCACATGGAACAGTTAGAAGAATTATAGTAGGATCTTTGTTCAGTCCTGCGCAGTAGTGCTCACACATCTGACCCCACAATACAAACCCCAGTCACTGTGATGCAAATGTATGCAGGACAATTTTTGAAGTAGAGAGAAAGAACGCTAGTGAGAAGGGCTGAGAGGGAGCACGCGCATTAGTGAGAAGGGCAGAGAGGGAGCGCGCGCGCTAGTGAGAAGGGCAGAGAGGGAGCGCGCGCGCGCTAGTGAGAAGGGCAGAGAGGGAGTGCGCGCGCGCGCTAGTGAGAAGGGCAGAGAGGGAGCGCGCGCGAGAGAGAAGGGGTAAGAGAGAGCGCGCGCGCGAGAGAGAAGGGGTAAGAGAGAGCGCGCGCGCGAGAGAGAAGGGGTAAGAGAGAGCGCGCGCGAGAGAGAAGGGGTAAGAGAGAGCGCGCGCGCGAGAGAGAAGGGGTAAGAGAGAGAGCGCGCGCGAGAGAGAAGGGGTAAGAGAGAGCGCGCGTGAGAGAGAAGGGGTAAGAGAGAGCGCGCGCGAGAGAGAAGGGGTAAGAGAGAGCGCGCAGGAGAGCGAGAAGGGCAGGCAGGAAGCGCGCCGGAGAGCGAGAAGGGCAGGCAGGAATGAGGGAGCGCGCGAGAGAGAAGGGGAATGAGGGAGCGCGAGAGAGAGAAGGGGAATGAGGGAGCGCGCGCGAGAGAGAAGGGGAATGATGGAGCGCGCGAGAGAGAAGGGGAATGAGGGAGTGTGCACGCGAGCGAGAGAGAAGGGGAATGAGGGAGCGTGCGCGCGAGCAAGAGAGAAGGGGAATGAGGGAGCGCGAGCGAAGGGGAACGAGGGAGCGCGCGAGAGAGAAGGGGAATGAGGGAGAGCGCGCGCGCGAGAGAGAGGGGGAATGAGGGAGTGCCCGCGAGAGAGAAAGGGAATGAGGGAGCGAGAGAGAGAAGGGGAAAGAAGGAGCACGTGCGAGAGGGAGAGAGAAGGGGAAAGAAGGAGCGAGCACGAGAGAGAGAAGGGGAAAGGGGGAGCACGAGAGAGAGAGAAGGGGAATGATGGAGCGAGAGAGAGAATTGGAATGAGGGAGCGCGCGCGAGAGAGAATTGGAATGAGGCAGCGCGCGTGAGAGAGAAGGGGAATGAGGGAGCGCGCGCGAGAGAGAAGGGGAATGAGGGAGCGCGCGAGAGAGAAGGGGAATGAGGGAGCGCATGAGGGAAGAGGGGAAAGAGGGAGCGCGCGCACGAGAGAGGGAGGAGGGGAAAGAGGGAGCGCGCGAGAGAGAGATAAGGGGGCGCATGCGGGGAAGAGAGGGAGCATGCACGAGAGAGAGGAGGAGCACGCACAAGAGAGAATGGGAGAGAGGGGGTGTGCAAGAGAGAAGTGAAGA